>APFE030285194.1:44805-69088 GCA_000404065.3 Pinus taeda
TTTAATAACAGCATCTAGTCGATGTGTTACCTTGGCAACCTTCTCCTGTTCCTTCTGCCATCCTTCAAAGGCCTGACTTTCTGATTGACTCATGTTCCGCAGTTGCTGCTGCAGTTCTTCATGTTTTTCCCGGGGGATCATTTGTTCCCTTAACTGCTCAACTTCCTGTTGCAACTCCTTGTATTTTTCCCGAGGGATCCTTTGTTCCCTTAGCTGGTCAGCCTCCTGTCGGGCCTGCTTCATCTCGTGGTGCAATGCCTTAGTTTTTGGATCCATTCTCCATGATCTCTCAGAGGCAGGGAGTCTCACCTGGATCTTCCTGTTTCGCTGCCTGGTTGCCTCAGTTTGAACTGATTTGCTTTCCCTTTCTTTCTTAACATGAATGAAGGGGTATGATGGCTCCTCTGTAAATGGAATGTCATCTTGCGGTTCGGTCTTGATTGGAACGGCAGCTGGTCCCACTGGGCTATTTGGAACAGCAGGTTGTTCCTCATTGTTAATAGGGGTGGAATTCTGTTGTTCCATACCAGATGGAACGGCATTTTGTCCTTCAGTGCTGGCTGGAACGGTCGTCGGTCCATCGGCGGAGTATTGACCTCCAAGGTGCCTATAAGCCCCTTGCCTTCTCATCCGATGGTACCCTACCACATTTATTCTTCTTTTTCTTCTTATCGTCCCCCTTATTCTCAGACTGGCTTTCAAACTTCGATTTTTCTGCCGAAGCTGGGCTATAATGTTCAGCAGCCTCTGCTGTCTCTTTCTCAATTTCTTGATTTCCCTTGCCTCAGCTGTGGGCACATGAGCGGCCCTTATTTATGCTCCTCTTTCATCGATGGTTTCCTCTGGTATTATGGGAACGGACTGTTCCCGACAATCATTTTCATTCTCTGCGACATCAGCAAGTGGGTTTTCTCCCGGTGCCTTGGGAACGGGTTGTTCCTGGTCGGTGTTTACATTTTCCTTCTCAACAACAGGGGGGTTTTCTCCTCCTGCCATTTCTTCATGCAATTCTTCATGTGCTTCTCCCTCAGAGGGTAATTCAGGGGGGTCTGCTGGACTGGACGGTGAAGCATAATCTCCCAGGTTGGCCAAGATGGTGGCCAACTCTTCTTCTCCCATGGGAACTTGTGGAGGGCTGTCCCCCAATTGTCCCATCTCTTCCTCCTGAATCGGTTGTTCTATGGCTGTCTCCGGCTGGCTCGCCTCGGCCTCAGAGTGTGAATGTTCACTCCTTCCTCCTGAATTGGTTGTTCAGTGGCTGCCTCTGGATGGCTGGCCTCGGCCTCAGAGTGTGAATGTTCACTCCCTTCCTCCTGAATTGGCTGCTCAATGGCCCCCTCCGGATAGCTGGCTTCGGCCTTAGAATCAGAACGTTCATTTCCTTCCTCGGCTTCTGCTCTATCCTCAATTTGTTCCTCATTTTCCCCCAAGGGTTCCTGTTCTGGTGCTGGTGGTTCCTCTGTTATTTCGATCGGCTGGTCGATGCTTAGCTGGATTTTCTCCAACCTGCCTCTTATCCTTGCCAACCGAGCTGACTTCCAACGCCTCTCAGGCTGTTCGGGTGTGCTGGCCACCTGTTCTTCCACCACCACCTTTCTGCGTTTTTCAGCTTGCTCTGGGGTGCCCGAGGAATGCCTACGTTTCGAGGCAGCACGTTCTCCTGTGGCCTGTTCCTTATGTTTCTCTTCATGTCCCGCTGCTCTAGAGGAACGTTTTCGTTTAGCTGATTCCGTGCGCTTCTTGGGTTGCTCGGGTGTATCCGAGGGGTGCTTAGGTTTTGGAAATTCTCTGGGCTTCTTAGGTGCTTCAGAGGTACTAGCGGGGTGCTTAACCTTTGGGGATGGCAATGCCACTCCCCCTCCTATTGCTGTAATAAGCTCCCCCCAGTTACTCTGCTGCTGAGTGAGACTGTAGCTCACTATCAGGCGAATCAGCCCATGGTGGCTAACCACTGCGTCTTCATGGTGTGCCTTTTTCAGGCATTGAGAGGCATCATGCAGTAATGAATTTAACAATGCGGGGAGGTTCATAGAACATTTTCCTTTTAATACAGCAAGGAGCTTAAGGTGACGCGGTCTTACCACATCTTTTCACCCCTCGCAGGTGATGTAGCTCTGCACTACCTTTTCCAGTTCGCTCCAAGGTTCTCCTAGCGTTGCCGGCAGCACTCCTTTTCCCTTCACTGCCAGCTTCTGTCCTTCGTCTTGGAAAATTTCTATGGTCTTTTGCAGTCTTTCTTTCTTTCTCGTCCATTTTGGTCCTGAGGCTGGTAGTCCTGTTACTTCCGCGATTATTTCCTCCGTGACCATTATCTGCTTCCCACCTACTACGGAATGTTTTTCCTGCAAATTCTGCAGGAATTCCATGGCCACAGTCTCATTTGATTCACGCAGGCGGCTGAAATAAGTTAGCCATCCTGCCCTTTCTAAAATCGCCCGAGCGGCTTCGGAGACTTCTAGCTTACTAGGCTCGCTTCTGATAGCCTTGCCTCCCATGGTTCTGTTTCAGGATCTAGATGGAACAGCAATTACCAGTCGCAAAGAACGTAATCGCAGAAAAAACACAGAGCATGCATGAAAATAGTTTGTAAATAACAACTCTTTGAAAAAATAGCATTATCATGCCGTTAACCCATATCGTACCTTCGTACCATATCATTTCCGAATGATGAGCTAACACGTGGCCGGCGGAGTAATGAGGTCGCCCCCCCCCCACGCAATATGATAGGCTGTCCCAGCCATCAAATAGAGGAAGGGCCGCCATCCCGTCACCAAGTCATAAAGGAGCAGCATATGGAGATTTGCCATGTTTCAGATTAGACAAAGAAATATCGATATCGAGGAAAAGGATAGATCGCGTTTTGTATAAGCCTGCGTGATGTGATGCAAGACAGGAGGATAGGACATCTGGCGCTCATATAAAGCCTGCGGTAGTCATAATCGATGCCTTTGCCATGATTGGCGGTGATAGGTATTTATGCGACGTATCCATCAAAGTGTAAGATGTAATTATTACGAGGATAGAAAGAAGTATTTTAATATGATCCTAATTGGTGTGAATATTATGACTCTGATACCATTAACAGAGCTCTGTTTCCGACAAGTGTTCATAACCTTGGCAGAGTTGTTTGTTTCACCCTGGAACCATTATCCTTTGTGTATTGTTGAAGAGCAATTCTTGTCAAAATGCAGGCCATCATGCTGGCTTGGTAACCAGATAGCCATGATGCCATTCACCAGAGAGGCGCGAAACGTGGGCAGGCTGGCTCGTAATGAGACCCCCTGTTCCAAGGTTTGTTTATGTAGCGAACCCGTTGGACCATTTCCCTGGTGTGGTGGCCATTGATGGGAATGCCACTTCGCTTCCAATCTTATGATCATAGTAGGCCGGTTCTTTAATGAAACCCCCTATCTTGCATTTGACAGATAATTTTTCTTTTTATTTTGCTTTTGCTCTTTTTTCTTTAAAACAGACTTTTTCTCTTGTGCAATTACACATAAGGGTGGTTCAGCCCTCCTTAAGAGTGAGAATGGCAGAAGAAGTCTTGTTATCCCAATAGGAGAATATAAATCTTCTGTTCTTATTTCCAAGTAATAATAGAGAAAATTGTAGGGACTCAACATGATAAAGATTTCCAATAAGGCAGAGAAGGTGAGACTATGACAGTCAGAATGATGAGTGTGTGGATCCTTCCTTTGTTGTTGCATCAATACTAGGGCTATTAAAGATAGCGATTTATGATATGCCGATCTCGGTATATCTTGGCTTTTCTATTCATTGCATAAGTATATAGCTGCTCTTTATGACCTTGGAAAGAGAATGGACATCACATCTTTCATCTGAACGGAACGAATCAACAAAAACACAGAAGTGCTGCTCCTTTTTGAAAAGGAACAGCAAAAATCAACAAGTGTTGTTCCTTTTGAAAAGGAACGGCAAAAATCAAAAGTGATGTTCCTTTTGAAAAGGAACGACAAAAAAATGAAAAAGTGTTGTTCCTTTTGAAAAGGAACGGCAAAAACACACAAGTGTTGTTCCTTTTGAAAAGGAACGGCAAAAATCAACAAGTGTTGTTCCTTTTGAAAAGGAATGGCAAAAAAATGAAAAAGTGTTGTTCCTTTTGAAAAGGAACGGAAAAAACACACAAGTGCTGTTCCTTTTGAAAAGGAATGGCAAAAATCAACAAGTGTTGTTCCTTTTGAAAAGGAACGGCAAAAATAAAAAGTGTTGTTCCTTTTGAAAAGGAACGGCAAAAAAGTGCTGTTCCTTTTGAAAATGAGCGGCAAAAACACACAAGTGTTGTTCCTTTTGAAAAGGAACGACAAAAATCAACAAGTGCTGTTCCTTTTGGAAAGGAACATAAAAAAGAACCATATATACAAAATTTACAATTTTATATACAAAATGTGGTCAAGGATGAATTTCTTACTGATCTAAAGGTGAGGGAGTTTTTGCTTCCTCGCCCATAATCGTGATATTAGTGTCCTGGCGTAGCTGCTGACAAAAAGATTCCCGAGTGAGGGGTTTGTGGTACAGACGAACTCGGTGGCCGTTTACCTTAAATGTATATCCAGACCCATCGATTGTGATCAGAGTAAGGGTCCCATTGTCATGGACTTTTTGAATCTCGTATGGTCCCAACCAACGAGTCTGAAGCTTCCCCGGGAAATCCTGAAATCTAGAATCATATAACAGAGCCCAGTCTCCTTCATGAAATATCTTGTCTTTGATGAGCGCATCGTGCCACTTGGCTCGCTGCTGTTGAATAAGTGTTGTATTTTGTAATGCAGAGAGCCTTATTTCATCTAACTCATTAATTTGTTGTAATCGATTTTTCTGTGCTTCACTTAAATCCAATCCGAGTTCTTGGGCAGTTCGCAGCATTTGGATCTCGAATTCTATAAGAAAAATGGGCTGCTTTCCGAACACTAAGTGATATGGTGAATAGCCGGTGGTGCTCCTCCATGTGGTTCGATAAGCCCACAGTGCCTCGGGTAACCGGGCGGCCCAATCACGGCGATGTGAGGCAACAGTTTTTGTCAAAATGGATTCTATTACCTTATTGCTGCTGTCCACTTGCCCATTTGCCTGTGGATGGTATGGGGTAGTAATATTATGCTGAACATGATATTTATTGAGCGTTGCAGCTAATTTATGCCTCACAAACTGTGGTCCTCCGTCTGTAATCACTTCCCTTGGAAGACCATAACGTACAAACAAATGGAGCAAGAACTGTATTACTGAATCTTCTGTAGCTCTAGGCAATGCCTCCGCTTCAACCCATTTGGTAACATATTCAGTTGCCACCAAAATATAGGTTCTTTGGTTTGATGGCGGGTTGATGGGTCCGACGAAGTCCAGAGCCCAGCGTTCGAAAGGTTCGATCACTAATTGAGGCCGCAAAGGTATTTCGTCTGCTGGACCAGGTCGTCCTGCACGCTGACAGCTATCACAGGCCTGGACAAATTTTTTCGCATCTTTGAAAATTGTAGGCCAGTAATACCCCGTTTGTAATACTTTATGTGTTGTTCTTCGTTCGGCGAAATGTCCTCCACATGGCCCGTCATGGCAGGCTTTCAAGATATCAAAGATTTCGTCGTCCCGAATACATCTTCTGATTTCCATATCTGCACCTATATGAAACAAATAGCCCCCAACCCAGGAAAATCGATTACTTTTCTGAACAATCTGCTTCCGTTCATTGGGGGTTAAATGTTTTGGAAGTTTACCTACTGCAAGATAGTTAGCAACATCAGCGTACCAGGGAGTTTGAATGGCAACAACAAATAGGTGTTCGTCTGGAAATTGGTCTTCGACTGCTGCTGTTTCAATTGATTTTGGTATCCTTGAAAGAAAATCAGCTAGAGGGTTCTCCTTCCCTGGTTGATCTCTGATCGTAATATCAAACTCTTGCAATAGGATCAACCACCTGGTTATTCTTCCATTTGTAACAGGTTTATTTGCTAAATACTTGATAGCAGAATGGTCTGTATATAAAATAACGGGATAGCCTGTAATATAGTGTCTAAATTTATTAATAGCGTGTATCATAGCTAAGAATTCTTTTTCGGTGACAGTGTAATTTAATTCAGCTGGGGCCAAATTTTTGCTGATGTAATAGATAGCGTATGGTCTTTTATCCTCTTCTTGGCCCAAAACTGCACCGATTGCTGTGTCTGAAGCGTCGGTTGAAATTTGGAATGGTAAATCCCAATTAGGTCCTCGGAGGACTGGAGCTGTAGATACCAACTTCTTTAGTTCTTTGAAGGCTCGATCACATTTTTCTGTCCATAAGAAGTTAACATTTCCAGTTAATGCATGTGAAGGTGCAGCAATATGTGAATAATGTTGTATGAATCTTCTATAATACCCAGAAAAACCAAGGAAACTGCGTACCTCTGTTTGATTAGTGGGGGTCGGAATAAGCAAAAGTATTTGAATTTTAGGCGGGTCTACCTGAATACCAGCTGCTGAGATATAGTGTCCCAGTATGAGTCCTTCGGTCATCATCATGTAACACTTTTCGTGACTCAAGCAAAGCCTGGTGGTGATGCAGCGTTCTAGGACTTTTTCGAGAGTATCTAGAGCTGGATCAAAGTTATCTCCATATGGTGTGAAGTCGTCCATGTAGACCTCCAATCCATCATTGATTAAATCTGCAAAGATGCTAAGAACAACCCTTTGGAATGTGGCCGGAGCATTACATAATCCAAAGGGTAAGACTCGATAAGCGAACGTTCCCCAGGGGCAAGTAAAGGTAGTCTTATCCTGGTCTTCAGGGGCAATCTGAATCTGATTGTATCCGCTGAAGCCGTCCAAGAAAGAGAAGAATTTCTTGCCTGCTAAGGTGTCCAGTACCTGATCTATGAATGGGAAAGGGAAGTGATCTTTTTGTGTAGCTTTGTTTAATTCTCTATAATCGACACAGATCCTCCATTTCCCGTTCTTTTCAGGTACTACCACAAGTGGGGAGACCCATTTGCTGTCAGAAATAGGATAAATAAAATTAACGTCTAGAAGTTTCTGAAGCTCATTTTTTACAATGTCTTTTAAGTGGGGGTTGAGTCTTCTTTGCGGTTGACAAACAGGTCTTGCATCTTTTTCGATATAAATACGATGTGTGCATAGCTGGGGATCAATCCCTTTCATATCGGGATAGTCCCATGCAAATGGCTCCTGATACTTCCGTAACAGCTGGATGAGTTTCGTCTCTTGCTCTGGTGTCAGATTAGCGTTAATATTTAAAGTTTTCCCCGGTTCAATTTGCACTACTTTGCTATTAGCGACAGAAGTCACAGGTATGATTTGGTCATGTCCGTCTTTCAGGGGATCCTCCTCTAATTCATTGTCAAATTCCGCTTTTATCATAAAACAGTGTGCATACGATGTGGATTCAGTTTGATTAATGAATTTATTGATGGCGTCATCTTCGGTTTGATCTTTGAAATCTAGCGCTTCCTGGACTATTAATGGGGGTCTAATATTGTCAGTGCTATATGAGGCAGCGCGGAGATTGGTTAGTGATGTATGAGGTGTGATGCTTGGCTGCGCTGGAGGGTACAAAATTATATTTTTACTATCCGGCCCTCGGGTTATAGTCATGTTTCCCTGCCGGCAACCAATATAGGCGTCAGCAGTAGCGAGCCACAGTCTACCTAGAATTAGCGGATGTCCATCTAGTCGGGTTTTTGGATTAATTATCAGGAAATCGGTCGGGTATTCCCAGGAGTCTACTGAAACCATAATATCATACAAGGTGCCTTCTGGCCTTATTACTGATCGGTCGGCTAGTTCTAACAAAGTGGAAGTAGGTTCTACCGATGTAATTCCGAGCTTCTGGCAAGTTGATGTTGTCAGGATGTTAATTGCAACCCCTAGATCAACTAAGACATTGGTCAAGGTCTGCCCACAGATTTGAACAGTGACAATTGGGTTTCCAGGGTCCTAGTATTTGACTGGTGTCTCTTTTCCTGATAGGAGGTCAGTTAAGGTGCTGACTACTTGGACTTTTGGGTTAGGGGTTACATTTCTTTTTTTTTTTTCTGCTACATAGGTCTTTTATGGTTTTTGTATATATGGGGATATCCTGTATAGCTTGAAGGAAAGGAATTCTTATATACAAGTTTTGAAGTTCTCCCAGAATATCGAAATTTGGATATTGCGTTGGTCGCGGGATGGTCAATCGTTCTGGGAAAGGTGGGGGAGATGTAATTACTCGCTGATGGGCTTGGTCGGTGATGGCTGTTCTATAGGTAACTGATCTTCAATGTGAGTTGTTCTATGTCCCTCAGTTTCTATTATTCACCCAGATCTTAATTGGAGATCATTGCACTCCTGCAGATCTGGTTCAATCTCTGGGGTTTCTGTAATTTGAAGAGATTGAACTGGTCTATTATTTGGATTAGGGTTGGGTTGGGCTGCGAGCTGCAGTCTCAAGTTAGGCTGGGGATTTTGTTGTAAGGCTGGCAGAGTTGGCTGAGGGAGCGGAATTGATCCTGGCGATTGATATGTTGATCTTGGCCAGTTTGTCTGCCAGGGTGAACCTTGCGTAGTAGAAGGGGTCCATTGCGGAGGATATGCATTATTCTGCTAGTATGGTGGGGGATATGGGAAGTTTGGCCAACCAGATTGGTTCATCCAAGGATTCGGAGTAGGGAACATTTGAGGTGACCAATTCGAAAATGGGTGCTGAGACTGGTTTTGCCACATATTCTGTTGCTGAGCATTAAACTGCGGGGGTTGAAAAGAAGAAGAGGGGTCTGAAAACATACCAGATTGCCTTGGGTGCCATTGACGACGCTGGTTAATAAAATATGTTGATTCTAGCTCCTCTTCTGCTTCTTTGTATACTGCTTTCAAACCAGGAAGTGAGGGGCAGCTTTCAGTCAGGTGGTCCTTGGTACAGATAGCACATGTTTGAACTGTATCGAGCGGGCATTCTTTGTGGCTGTGTTTCTTCCTGCATCGAGGACAGAAGATTGCTAGATTTTGTTCCACCTCTGCTTGCTTCTGTTTGGCATGCACAATATCAAGCTGTGTAGTCAATGTCCCCAGGATATCAGTTTTAAAATTTTCTAGCAAATTTCCAAGTTCCACACGTGTTACTCCCTTTGTTGATGTTCTGTGATCTCTAGTAAAGGGATCATATTCTGCTGGTTTTATCCTTGTGCTGCCTCTTGAGCTTCTGATACACAGATCAATGATGTCAGCGAAATTTTCCTGATAAATGTCTCCTTTCCCCATAATATTCAACGTTTCAATCCATTGCTCTTTCATACCTCTAATTAATGCGGTTTTCAATACATTATCAGGCAGAGGCAACGATTCATAGGGAGATCATTGCAAGTTATATTGGAAATGTTCTACATATTCTTCTAGAGTTTTGTTTGGTTTGGTTGACATTTGAAAGATTTCATCTTTTAGCTCTCTTGACCTACAGTAATCCTAATATTTCTTTAAAAAGGCTTCTTTCATTTGATCCCAATTGTTAATAACCCCACCACCTAAACCCATAAACCATCTCAAGGTAGCCCCTTTTAATGTGGAGGGGAATAATTTTAATTTTTGGGGATCAGTAGTGTAATTGTATCCTCTACATAATACATCAAATTCGAACAAGAATGCATTCGGATCCTCCGATGTAAGGCCATGGAATGTGGGGATATGCTGGAGGGGGATGGCTTTCATGGGCGCATTCGCTGCAGAGTCTACTATAGGGTATTGCAATGTGGAGGTCTGGGTATTTGGCTAATTCTGTGCCATGGGATCGAATATATGCCAGTAATCTTCAGGAATTTCTAAGAGAGTGTTCCTCGGTTGAGTAGGGGTAGTCTCAATGAGGATTGTTTTGACAGCACTCCCTTTATCAGGGATAATGATGGTCCCTACTATCTGAGGTGAATGAATTCCTTCAACAAGGATTTTTGCAGCGCTTCCTTTATCTGGACTACTTAAAGGCTAGTTTGCTTCGATAGGGGATCTAGGTTCCCCGATTTCCCCTGTTTCTCCTTCTCCTTCACAAAGGTTACTAAGATTCCCTTCGTGCAACAATCCAGGAGTCAAATTTTCAATTTCTTGAAAGTCCTACTCTTCTGTTTGACTGTGCACCTCAGCAAAGGCTTTAGATGGTGATTCTGAGGCCTGAAGGGAATTAGTAGGTTGTTTAGAATTGGTTTTCTTATAACCTATTGATGGCTGAGATTCGGCTTTCTTATAGATTTCGTCTATGAAGGTCGTTCGCCCAAGGGTCACTGGCTCCTTGGATTTTTCGACTTTAGATGGAGGCTTCTGATTTTTTTCAGGCTTTTTCTGCTTAGTCATGCACTCCAATTAAACTGCTAAATCCTATTTAACCAATCAACTTCTTCTGGGAAGGCGGACGGTGGAGCAGGGCTTTTACATGCTCCGTACGTAGGTTCTTACCTTCCGTTTTTAAAATCCAATTCCCCCTTGGCAGATTCGCACACTACCCTGTTTTAAAAACAAATGGCTATACCCTTCCCCGGCAATGGCGCCAAAATGTAGAGCTGTAACAAGGGCCTTTTTCACCTCTAGTTATCTCACATTACAAGTCAATCCGGGAACGCTTTTATTATTGTGAAGGGTATCTTAATTTGAAGCGATTTGTCAGAGTAATGCTTCATAGTATAGATCTAAGAAATACAAGAGTAAATGGATGCTAAGCTATGCTAAATTACTTCTGCATAAAGAATTCACACATGGCAACTTTGTCAGTCAAGGGTACGGAAGTAGTAACCCATCCCTTTAGAAACTGATAAAGGAAAAGAAATTAGAGTATGGATCATAGATCTGGGAGCATAATAACGTCTGCTATGTCTCACAACAACCTTGATCCTCCTCCCACACAATACCAATGAATGCAAGTAAAGGAACAGCAAGAAAGCAGAATGGAACAGCAATTCAGAAATGGAACAACAATGAAAAGGAACAGCAGTAAAGAAACTAAATCTCGCGAGTTCACACTCTCAATTCTTGGCATCAACTTACATACAAATAAAGAGCAATCTTTTGTACAAGTAGACAGTTAATCAAATGGAACAGCAAATCACCATAGACAGGAAACGTCAATCATATACAAATATAATCTGAAACGATTACCAGTAGTCCATCATTTCAACCATATGTAGCTGAAGCATTCCACCTATAAAGTCTATAACGGAAGTGAACAACTTAGAACAATGTTATGTGATCAATTCTGGAAATATACTGTAAACTCGTTACAAAGATTTACAAAAGGAAAACTACTGATAAACAAGTATGGAACAGCATGTACATATATCAGATTATAGAGAACAGTAAACAAACCATAGGAAGCCAAACTGTAATGATACAATCAGCCAGTGTCCGTTGGAGCCGGGCCCTTAGCTCTCAATGGTACACTGTCGTAACTTACTTCAGATGTAAAGGGAAAATAACACCAAATATATTATATTAATGCATCAATGATAGTATAGCAAAACTAAGTCTCAAAGAGACTTGATAGTCTGAGTGTAACCAATAGTGCAGCTTATAGACAGAAAGTAAAAATACAAAAATATTCCCAACGTCCCCTAAGTCTTCGATGCCGCCCCTTCTTATACAAGTAATGGCGGAGTTAACTAAACAACAAAATAATTGAACGTAATGATCCCTCAGGATCAAAGATCCTGAGGGATCTGTTAAATAGTTAACTCCTTTCTTTTTTTCTTCCTAGTCTTCCGAACTGACAGTCCTTCATCTCATCCCGGATTGATCTGCCTTAATTTACTCACCCTGGTCTGGACTTTATTCGGAATTAGGGGGACAGCCGTTATCTGCTCATGGGACTCTTGTTTAGCACCGTGCCTTCTTACTTTTGTCCTGTCCTGCATAAGAAAAGATACTTTCATTAATTGGATCATTTGTATTCACTCTCATTGCATTCTTCCTATTGTATAATAAAGAAAAGGTTACAACTATTGCTTGAAACACAACTAAGTTAAGCGTTAAAACATACCTTTCCAATGCTCTACACATCCCCCGACTTACTCTGTTTCATGGCCTCATGAAAACATTATAATTGACATGGAGAGCTGTAAGAGAATAGGCGGGAGAGGGCACTTCGTGAGAAGGTCTGCAACCATGGTGAGCAACCAAATTATCAAAGAATTGGTTCAATTGATCTGCAGGCATATCGTATAAAGCATGGTACCCAGGTGCAGGATGCCAAATAATTGGGCTACGGAACCGGTATCCTAACCAAGACGGCCCAGCACGGAGGATGTGCTGGCCGTAAAGGGCCAACCGTTTAGCAGCCAGCTCAAAATTCTTGTACTTGAATGGCTCCCTGAGCTGGATGTTTGGGGTAGAAACCCGATAACGGAATTTGGCAGACTCCAGGGCAGAATCCTTAATAACCAGAAAGTATTCCAAGCTATTTCAGATCAAACCCTCATGCATGGGCCCTAGCAGTTCCATGACACCTGGGGTCCTCATAAGGCGTTTGTGCGATTTCCATAGCTGAACGGGGTCTCTAGGCTCTGCCCTGACCCATAGATCTAGGCTGTTCTCCTGCCTCTGGAAGGCATTGTAAGCCTTGAGCCACTTCAACTGGTTGACCCCGAATGAAACAAAGGCTTGTAGCTGTATATCTCCCACAAAAGAGCCAGGGTTTAAATCAGTTTCCTGCTCCAGCACCATATTGTGTAGATAGAACTCACATAGGGACCGTTGGACCTTAACCCCATAATGTTTACAACAATCAATGAAATCGTTAACAGTATTAATCTGAATGGGGGCACCTGCCCTGACGGATTTTATCTTCAGTCTTAGGTATCTTTCAAGGAGAAATAAAGCATAATTCTTTGCAGGGGCTCTGCAAGTCAAAACATCATCATACAGCGAACATACAATGTCCAATTGTTTAATAACAGTGTCTAGTCGACGTGTTACCTTGGCAACCTTCTCCTGTTCCTTCTGCCATCCTTCAAAGGCCTGACTTTCTGATTGACTCATGTTCCGCAGTTGCTGCTGCAATTCTTCATGTTTTTCCCGGGGGATCATTTGTTCCCTTAACTGCTCAACTTCCTGCTGCAACTCGTCGTATTTTTCCCAAGGGATCCTTTGTTCCCTTAGCTGGTCAGCCTCCTGTCGGGCCTGCTTCATCTCGTGGTGCAAGGCCTTAGTTTTTGGATCCATTCTCCATGATTTCTCAGAGGCAGGGAGTCTCACCTGGACCTTCCTGTTTCGCTGCCTGGTTGCCTCAGTTTGGACTTCTTTTCTTTCCCTTTCTTTATTAACATGAATAAAGGGGTACGATGGCTCCTTTGTAAATGGAATGTCATCTTGCGGCTCGGTCTTGATTGGAACGACAGCTGGTCCTACTGGGCTATTTGGAACAGCAGGCTGTTCCTCAGCATCAATAGGGGCAGAATTCTAATGTTCCATACCAGATGGAACGACATTTTGTCCCTCAGTGCTGGTTGGAATAGCCGTAGGTCTATCAGCGGAGTATTGACCTCCAAAGTGCCTATGAGCCCCTTGCCTTCTCATCTGATGGTAGCCTGCCACATTTATTCTTCTTTTTCTTCTTATCGTCCTCCTTATTCTCAGACTGGCTTTCAAACTTCAAATTTTCTGCCGAAGCTGGGCTATAATGTTCAGCAGCCTCTGCTGTCTCTTTCTCAATTTCTTGATTTCCCTTGCCTCAGTTGTGGGCACATGAGCGGCCCTCAGTTCTGCTCCTCTTTCATCAAGGGTTTCCTCTGGTATTATGGGAATGGACTGTTCCCGACAATCATTTTCATTCTCTGTGACATCAGCAGGTGGGTTTTCTCCCAGTGTCTTGGGAATGGGTTGTCCCTGGTCGGTATTTACATTTTCCTTCTCAACAACAGGGGGGTTTTCTCCTCCTGCCGTTTCTTCATGCAATTCTTCATGCGCTTCTCCCTCGAAGGGTCCTTCAGGAGGGTCTACTAGACTGGACGGTGAAGCATAATCTCCCAGGCTAGCCAAGATGGTGGCCAGCTCTTCTTCTCCCATGGGAACTTGTGGAGGGCTGTCCCCCAATTGTCCCATCTCCTCCTCCTGAATTGGCTGTTCTGTGGCTGTCTCCAGATGGCTGGCCTTGACCTCTGAGTTAGAATGTTCATTTCCTTCCTCCTGAATTGGCTGTTCAGTGGCTGTCTCCGGATGGCTGGCCTCGGCCTCAGAGTGTGAATGTTCACTCCCTTCCTCCTCAATTGGCTGCTCAATGGCCCCCTCCAGATAGCTGGCTTCGGCCTCAGAGTTAGAACGTTCATTTCCTTCCTCGTCTTCTGCTCTGTCCTAAATTTGTTCCTCATTTTCCCCCGAGGGTTCCTGTTCTGGTACTGGTGGTTCCTCTATTATTTCAATCGGCTGGTCGATGCTTAGTTGGATTTTCTCCAGCCTGCCTCTTATCCTTGCCAACCGAGTTGACTTCCTACGTCTCTCAGGCTGTTCGGGTGTGTTGGCCACCTGTTCTTCCACCACCACCTTTCTGCGTTTTTTAGCTTGCTCTGGGGTGCCAGAGGAATGCCTATGTTTCGAGGCAGCACGTTCTCCTGTGGCTAGTTCCTTATGTTTCTCTTCATGTCCCGATGCTCTAGAGGAACGTTTTCGTTTTACTGATTCCGTGCGCTTCTTGGGTTGCTCGGGTGTATCCGAGGGGTGCTTGGGTTTTGGCGATTCTCTGGGCTTCTTAGGTGCTTCAGAGGTACTAGCGGGATGCTTAACCTTTGGGGATGACAATGCCACTCCCCCTCCTATTGCTGTAATAAGCTCCCCCCAGTTACTCTACTGCTGAGTGAGACTATAGCTCACTATCAAGCGAATCAGCCCATGGTGGCTAACCACTGCGTCTTCATGGTGTGCCTTTTTCAGGCATTGAGAGGCATCATGCAGTAATGAATTTAACAATGCAGGGAGGTTCACAGAACATTTTCCTTTTAACACAGCCAGGAGCTTAAGGTGACGTGGTCTTACCACATCTTTTCGCCCCTCGCAGGTGATGTAGCTCTGCACTACCTTTGCCAGTTCACTCCAAGGTTCTCCTAGCGTTGCCGGCAGCACTCCTTTTCCCTTCACTGTCAGATTCTGTCCTTCGTCTTGGAAAATTTCTATGGTCTTTTGCAGTCTTTTTTTCTTTCTCGTCCATATTGGTCCTGAGGCTGGTAGTCCTGTTACTTCCGCGATTATTTCCTCCGTGACCATTATCTTCTTCCCACCTACTATGGAATGTTATTCCTGCAAATTCTGCAGGAATTCCATGGCCACAGTTTCATTTGATTCACGCAGGTGGCTAAAATAAGTTAGCCACCCTACCCTTTCTAGGATCGCCCGAGCAGCTTCGGAGACTTCTAGCTTACTAGGCTCGCTTCTGATAGCCTTGCCTCCCATGGTTTTGTTTTAGGATCTAGATGGAACAGCAATTACCAGCCGCAAGGAACGTAATCGCAGCAAAAACACAGAGCATGCATGAAAATAGTTTGTAATTAACAACTCTTTGCAAAAGTAGCATTATCATGCCATTAACCCATATCGTACCTTCGTACCATATCATTTCCGAATGATGAGCTAACACGTGGCCGGCGGAGTAATGAGGTCGCCCCCCCCCAACGCAATATGATAGGCTGTCCCAGCCGTCAAATAGAGGAAGGACCGCCATCCCGTCACTAGTCATAAAGAAGCAACATATGGAGGTTTTCCATGTTTCAGATTAGACAAAGAAATACCAATATCGAGGCAAAGGGTAGATCGTGTTTTGTATAAGCCTGCGTGATGTGATGCAAGACAGGAGGATAGGACATCTGGCACTCATATAAAGCCTGCGGTAGTCATAGTCGATACCTTTGCCATGATTGGCGGTGATAGGTATTCATGCGATGTATCCATCAAAGTGTAAGATATAATTATTACGAGGATAGAAAGAAGTATTTTAATATGATCCTAATTGGTGTGAATATTATGACTCCGATACCATTAACAGAGCTCTGCTGCCGACAAGTGTTCATAACCTTGGCAAAGTTGTTTATTTCACCCTGGAACCATTATCCTTTGTGTATTTTTGAAGAGCAGTTCTTGTCAAAATGCAGGCCATCATGCTGTCTTGGTAACCAGATAACCATGATGCCATTCACCATAGAGGCGCGAAACGTGGGCGGGCTGGCTCGTAATGAGACCCCCTGTTCCAAGGTTTGTTTATGTAGTGAACCCGTTGGACCATTTCCCTGGTGTGGTGGCCATTGATGGGAATGCCACTTCGCTTCCAATCTTATGATCATAGTAGGCTGGTTCTTTAATGAAACCCCCTATCCTGCATTTGACAAATAATTTTTCTTTTTATTTTGCTTTTGCTCTTTTTTTCTTTGAAACAGACTTTTGCTCTTGTGCAATTACACATAAGGGTGGTTCAGCCCTCCTTAAGATTGGGAATGGTGGAAGAATTCTTGTTATCCCAATAGGAGAATATAAATCTTCTGTTCTTATTTCCAAGTAATAATAGAGAAAATTGTAGGGACTCAACATGATAAAGATTTCCAATAAGGCAGAGAAGGTGAGACTATGACAGTCAGAATGATGAGTGTGTGGATCCTTCCTTTGCTGTTGCATCAATACTAGGGCTATTAAAGATAGCGATTTATGATATGCTGATCTCAGTATATCTTGGATTTTATATTCATTACATAAGTATATAGCTGCTCTTTATGGCCTTAGAAAGAGAATGGACAACACATCCTTCATCTGAACGGAACGAATCAGCAAAAACACAGAAGTGCTGTTCCTTTTTGAAAAGGAATAGCAAAAACACTCAAGTGTTGTTCCTTTTTTTTTTTGAAAAGGAACAACAAAAATCAAACAGTGTTGTTCCTTTTGAAAAGGAACAACAAAAACACACAAGTGTTGTTCCTTTTGAAAAGGAACGGCAAAAATACACAAGTGTTGTTCCTTTTGAAAAGGAATGGCAAAAATCAAAAAGTGTTGTTCCTTTTGAAAAGGAACGACAAAAATCAAAAAGTGTTGTTCCTTTTGAAAAGGAACAGCAAAAATCAAAAAGTATTGTTCCTTTTGAAAAGGAACGGCAAAAACACACAAGTGCTGTTCCTTTTGAAAAGGAACGGCAAAAATCAAAAAGTGTTGTTCCTTTTGAAAAGGAACGGCAAAAATAAAAAAGTGTTGTTCCTTTTGAAAAGGAACGGCAAAAATCAAAAAGTGTTGTTCCTTTTGAAAAGGAACAGCAAAAGTCAAAAAGTGTTGTTCCTTTTGAAAAGGAACAGCAAAAAACACACTAGTGCTGTTCCTTTTGGAAAGGAACAACAAAGAAAACCATATATACAAAATTTACAATTTTATATACAAAATGTGGTAAAGGATGAATTTCTTACTGATCTAAAGGTGAGGAAGTTTTTGCTTCCTCGCCCATAATTGTAATATTAGTGTCCTGGCGTAGCTGCTGACAAAAATATTCCCGAGTGAGAGGTTTGTGGTACAGACGAACTCGGTGGCCGTTTACCCTAAATGTATATCCAGACCCTTCGATTGTGATCAGAGTAAGGGTCCCATTGTCATGGACTTTTTGAATCTCATATGGTCCCAACCAACGAGTCTGAAGCTTCCCCGGGAAATCCTGAAATCTAGAATCATATAACAGAGCCCAGTCTCCTTCATGAAATATCTTGTCTTTAATGAGCGCATCATGCCACTTGGCTCGCTGCTGTTGAATGAGTGCTGTATTTTGTAATGCAGAGAGCCTTGTTTCATCTAACTCATTAATTTGATGTAATCGATTTTTCTGTGCTTCACTTAAATTCAATCCGACTTCTTGGGTAGTTCGCAGCGTTTGGATCTCGAACTCTATAGGAAAAATGGGCTGCTTTCCAAACACTAAGTGATATGGTGAATAGCCGGTGGTGATTCTCCATGTGGTTCGATAAGCCCACAGTGCCTCGGGTAGTCGGGCGGCCCAATCACGGCGATGTGAGGCAACAATTTTTGTCAAAATTGACTCTATTACCTTATTGCTGCTCTCCACTTTCCCATTTGCCTGTGGATGGTATGGGGTAGTAATCTTATGCTGAACATGATAGTTATTGAGCGTTGCAGATAATTTATGCCCCACAAATTGTGGTCCTCTGTCTGTAATCACTTCCCTTGGAAGACCATAATGTACAAACAAATGGAGCAAGAACTGTATTACCGAATCTTCTGTAGCTCTAGGCAATGCCTCCGCTTCAACCCATTTGGTAACGTATTCAGTTGCCACCAAAATATAGGTTCTTTGGTTTGATGGCGGGTTGATGGGTCCGACGAAGTCCAGAGCCCAGCGTTCGAAAGGTTCAATCACTAATTGAGGCCGCAAAGGCATTTCGTCTGCTGGACCAGGCCGTCCTGCACGCTGACAGCTATCACAGGCTTGGACAAATTTTTTCGCGTCTTTGAAAATTGTAGGCCAGTAATACCCCGTTTGTAATACTTTATGTGTTGTTCTTCGTTCGGCGAAATGTCCTCCACATGGCCCGTCGTGGAAGGCTTTCAAGATATCAAAGATTTCGTCCTCCTGAATACATCTTCTGATTTCCGTATCCGCACCTGTGTGAAACAAATAGCCCCCAACCCACGAAAATCGGTTGCTTTTCTGAACAATCTGCTTCCATTCATTGGGGGTTAAATGTTTTGGAAGTTTACCTACTGCAAGATAGTTAGCAACATCAGCGTACCAGGGAGTTTGGATGGCAACAGCGAATAGGTGTTCATTTGGAAATTGGTCCTCGACTGCTGCTGTTTCAATTGATTTTGGTATTCTTGAAAGAAAATCAACTACAGGGTTCTCCTTCCCTGGTCGATCTCTGATCGTAATATCAAACTCCTGCAATAGGATCAACCACCTGGTTATTCTTCCATTTGTAACAGGTTTATTTGCTAAATACTTGATAGCAGAATGGTCTGTATACAAAATAACGGGATAGCCTGTAATATAGTGTCTAAATTTATTAACAGTGTGTATCACAGCTAAGAATTCTTTTTCGGTGACAGTGTAATTTAATTCAGCCGGGGCCAAATTTTTGCTGATGTAATAGATAGCGTATGGTATTTTATCCTCTTCTTGGCCCAAAACTGCACCGATTGCTGTGTCTGAAGCGTCGGTTGAAATTTGGAATGGTAAATTCCAATTAGGTCCTCGGAGGACTGGAGCTGTAGATACCAACTTCTTTAGTTCTTTGAAGGCTCGATCACATTTCTCTGTCCATAAGAAGTCAACATTTCCAATTAATGCGTGTAAAGGTGCAGAAATATGTGAATAATGTTGTATGAATCTTCTATAATACCCAGAAAAACCAAGGAAACTGCGTACCTCTGTTTGATTAGTGGGGGTCAGAATAAGCTAAAGTATTTGAATTTTAGCCGGGTCTACCTGAATACCAGCTGCTGAGATATAGTGTCCCAGTATGAGTCCTTCGGTCATCATCATGTAACACTTTCGTGACTCAAGCAAAGCCTGGTGGCGATGCAGCGTTCTAGGACTTTTTCGAGAGTATCTAGAGCTGGATCAAAGTCATCTCCATATGGTGTGAAGTCGTCCATGTAGACTTCCAATCCATCATTGATTAAATCTGCAAATATGCTAAGAACAGCCCTTTGGAATGTGGCTGGAGCATTACATAATCCAAAGGGTAAGACTCGATAAGCGAACGTTCCCCAGGGGCAAGTAAAGGTAGTCTTATCTTGGTCTTCAGGGGCAATCTGAATCTGATTGTATCCACTGAAGCCGTCCAAGAAAGAAAAGAATTTCTTGCCTGCTAAGGTGTCCAGTACCTGATCTATGAATGGGAGAGGGAAGTGATCTTTTTGTGTAGCTTTGTTTAATTCTCTATAATCGACATAGATCCTCCATTTCCCGTTCTTTTTAGGTACTACCACAAGTGGGGAGACCCATTTGCTGTCAGAAATAGGATAAATAAAATTAACGTCTAGAAGTTTCTGAAGCTCATCTTTTACAACGTATTTTAAGTGGGGATTGAGTCTTCTTTGCGGTTCACGAACAGGTCTTGCATCTTTCTCGATATAAATACGATGTGTGCATAGCTGGGGATCAATCCCTTTCATATCGGGATAGTCCCATGCAAATGCCTCCTGATACTTTCGTAACAGCTGGATGAGTTTTGTCTCTTGCTCTGGTGTCAGATTAGCATTAATATTTAAAGTTTTCCCCGGTTCAATTTGCACTACTTTGCTATTAGCGACAGAAGTCACAGGTATGATTTGGTCATGTCCGTCTTTCAGGGGATCCTCCTCTAATTCATTTTCAAATGCCGCTTTTATCATAAAACAGTGTGCATATGATGTGGATTCAGTTTTATTAATGAATTTATTGATGGCGTCGTCTTCAGTTTGATCTTTGAAATCTAGCGCTTCCTGGACTGTTAATGGGGGTCTAATATTGTCAGTGATATATGAGGCAGGGCGGAGATTGGTTAGTGATGTATGAGGTGTGATGCTTGGCTGTGCTGGAGGGTACAAAATTAGATTTTTACTATCCGGCCCTCTGGTTATAGTCATGTTTCCCTACCGGCAACCAATATAGGCGTCAGCAGTAGCGAGCCACGGTCTACCTAGAATTAGCGGATGTCCATCTAGTCGGGTTTTTGGATTAATTATCAGGAAATCTGTTGGGTATTCCCAGGAGTCCACTGAAACCATAATATCATACAAGGTGCCTTCTGGTCTTATTACTGATCGGTCAGCTAGTTCTAACAAAGTGGAAGTAGGTTCTACCGATGTAATTCCGAGCTTCTGGAAAGTTAATGTTGTCAGGATGTTAATTGCAGCCCCTAGATCAACTGAGACGTTGGTCAAGGTCTGCCCACAGATTTGAACAGTGACAATTGGGTTTCCAGGGTCCTCGTATTTGACTGGTGTCTCCTTTCCTAATAGGAGGTCAGATAAGGTGCCGACTACCTGGACTTTTGGGTTAGGGGTTACATTTCTTTTTGTTTTTCTGCTACACAGGTCTTTTATGGTTTTTGTATATATGGGGGATATCCTGTATAGCTTGAAGGAAAGGAATTCTTAATATACAAGTTTTGAAGTTCTCCCAGAATATCGAAATCTGGATATTGTGTTTGGTCGCGGGATGGCCAATCGTTCTGGGAAAGGTGGAGGAGATGTAATTACTCGCTGATGGGCTTGGTCTTTACTTACATCTTCCTCTTGTGACGGCTAGTTTATAGGCAACTGATCTTCCATGTGAGTTGTTCTATGTCCCTCGGTTTCTATTATTCGCCCAGATCTTAACTGGAGATCATTGCACTCCTGCAGATCCGGTTCAATCTCTGGGGATTCTGTAATTTCAAGAGATTGAACTAGTCTATTATTTGGATTAGGGTTGGGTTGGGCTGGGAGCTGCGGTATCAAGTTAGGCTGGGGATTTTGTTGTAAGGCTGGCAGAGTTGGTTGAGGGAGCGGAATTGATCCTGGCGATTGATATGTTGATCTTGGCCAGTTTGTCTGCCAGGGTGAACCTTGCGAAGTAGAAGGGGTCCATTGCGGAGGATATGCATTATTCTGCCAGTATGGTGGGGGATATGGGAAGTTTGGCCAACCAGATTGATTCACCCAAGGATTCGGAGTAGGGAACATTTGAGGTGACCAATTCGAAAATGGGTGCTGAGACTAGTTTTGCCACATATTCTGTTGTTGAGCATTAAACTGCGGGGGTTGAAAAGAAGAGGAGGGGTCTGAAAACATACTAGATTGCCTTAGCTGCCATTGACGACGCTGGTTAATAAAATATGCTGATTCTAGCTCCTCATCTTCTTCTTTGTATACTGCTTTCAAACCAGGAAGTGAGGGGCAGCTTTCAGTCAGGTGGTCTTTGGTACAGATAGCACATGTTTGAACTGTATCGAGCGGGCATTCCTTGTGGCTATGTTTCTTCCTGCATCGAGGACAGAAGATTGCTAGATTTTGTTCCGCCTCTGCTTGCTTCTGTTTATCTTGCACAATATCAAGCTGTGTAGTCAGTGTCCCCATGATATCAGTTTTAAAATTTTCTAGCAAATTTCCAAGTTCCACACGTGTTACTCCCTCTGTTGATGTTCTGTGATCTCTGGTAAAGCGATCATATTCTACTGGTTTTATCCTTGTGCTGCCTCTTGAGCTCCTGATACACAGATCAATGATGTCAGCGAAATTTTCCTGATAAATGTCTCCTTTCCCCATAATATTCAACGTTTCAATCCATTGCTCTTTCATACCTCTAATTAATGCGGTTTTCAATACATTATCAGGCAGAGGCAACGATGCATAGGGAGATCTTTGCAAGTTATATTGGAAACGTTCTACATATTCTTCTAGAGTTTCGTTTGGTCTGGCTGACATTTGAAAAATTTCATCTTTTAATTCTCTTGACCTACAGTAATCCTAATATTTATTTAAAAAGGCTTCTTTCATTTGATCCCAATTGTTAATAACCCCACCACCTAAACCCATAAACCATCTCAAGGCAGCCCCTTTTAATGTGGAGGGGAATAATTTTAATTTCTGGGGATCGGTAGTGTAATCGTATCCTCGACATAATACATCAAATTCGAACAAGAATGCATCCGGGTCCTCCGATGTAAGGCCATGGAATGTGGGGATATGCTGGAGGGGGATGGCTTTCATGGGCGCATTCGCTGCAGAGTCTACTATAGGGTATTGCAATGTGGAGGTCTGGGTATTTGGCTGATTCTGCGCCATGGGATCGAATATATGCTAGTAATCTTTAGGAATTTCTAAGAGAGTGTTCCTTGGTTGAGTAGGGGTAGTCTCAACGGGGATTGTTTTGACAGCACTCTCTTTATCAGAGATAATGATGGTCCCCACTATCTGAGGTGAATGAATTCCTTCAACAAGAATTTTTGCAGCGCTTCCTTTATTCGGACTACTTAAAGGCTAGTTTGCTTCGATAGGAGATCTAGGTTCCCCGATTTCCCCTATTTCTCCTTCTCCTTCACAAAGGTTACTAAGATTCCCTTCGTGCAATAGTCCATGAGTCAAATTTTCAATTTCTTGAAAGTCCTGCTCTTTTGTTTGACTGTGCACCTCAGCAAAGGCTTCAGATGGTGATTCTGAGGCCTGAAGGGAACTAGTAGGTTGTTTAGAATTGGTTTTCCTATAACCTACTGATGGCTGAGATTCAGCTTTCTTATAGATTTCGTCTATGAAGGTCGTTCGCCCAAGGGTCACCGGCTCCTTGGCTTTTTCGGCTTTAGATGGAGGCTTCTGATTTTTTTCAGGCTTTTTCTGCTTAGCCATGCACTCCAATTAAACTGCTAAATCCTATTTAACTAATCAATTTCTGCTGGGAAGGCGGACGGTGGAGCAGGGCTTTTACATGCTCCGTATGTAGGTTCTTACCTTCCGTTTTTAAAATCCAATTCCCCCCTGGCAGAATCGCACACTACCCTATTTTGAAAACAAATGGCTATACCCTTGTCATGCGGAAAGAGTTATGTTTGCGGACAAACCTAACCTCCCTAGGAGTCTAAGACTCTCTAGTGACAAACAAACCAAACAAGAGCAATCCTTCTCTAAATACACGTTATTCTATGAGAGATCAAGTGTTTTTCGATCTTACCTTAGGTCCAACGCTTGTTGTAGCAGTCCAGCCTTGCTGATCCAGATGAGCTCCTCCTTCACTTTAAGACCTGCATACACTAAAAAAGCAAACGATTACATAACACCTGAATATTCATCATAAAACAAAGCATATTCATCACATAGACCAAGGAGTACATGAAATAATTCATTAACAACAAATCATTGAGAAGAATGGACTTATTTGTATTAAGGAAACAAAAAAGGAACCATTACAACCTGAGCCTTGGTGTTGTGCAAGCTCCTCCCAGGGTCCAACAAGAGATTTCCTCTACTTTGACAAGCTAACCCACTCCCAATATGGCAACAAGGAAGGATAGTGATCTCTCTTCACAAGTCAACAATGGAAGTCCTAATTCCAGCAGCATTTACCCTTTAGAATGTTCAGCTTTCAACCTCCCCTCCTCTGGCCCAATGCCTGTATTTATAGTATTCTAGAGGAGGTTATTCAGTTCCAACATCAATGGGATACTTCCTCTTTTGGATGGGGTAGCTCCTCTCTTGATGGGATAAGCTCCTCTATCATAGGGATGCATGAACCATCTGGAGGCGCTCAATACACGTCAAAGACTCTTCTAGAAGGCTCTAGAAGTGACCACAAGTAACTTTTTAAAGATGAAACTCGCGCCTTTTGACCTTTACAGGGGTA
>APFE030285194.1:94036-145574 GCA_000404065.3 Pinus taeda
TGTTATTGATGCTGCTATATTGATGATCAACGTAGAGGAGCTTATGTATTGTGTATGTTTTCCGCAATAGTACATGATCAGGATAATCTCCATTGAATATGTGTTAAATTATTCAAAATTTCTACACTATTGGTCTATTGAGACTTGTAGTTTATTTGTTAAATAGTTTGTTGTTCCACTTTGTAATTTTGTTTATAAAGAGGTGTAGAATATATTAATGAATGAGGTAATATAGAGATGGAGGTGCAACCTATTGAATGTACAACACAGTGACAATTTGAATGTTTGTCCTCATTGTGAAAAATCGTTATGGTAGAAGTGCTCATGAAGCATGGCAAGCTCTGTGCAGAGAACCAAGTGCAGGTAAAAATTTAGTATGGATGGTCTTCAAGTTAGTTTGGAAGTTGTGGATCTAGAGAAGGATCCCTCATTTGTTGAAGATGTGGAAGTGGCCTTTTGGTGAGGTTATGTGACAACTTGGAATGTTTTTCAATAATTGAATTTAGGGGATCTGTGATTCAAGAGTTCGAAAGTGAAAATTGAGAATCTAACTTGCCAACTACACCCTTATGAGGGTTATGAGACAACTTGATGGATTTAGTAGCCTAGAAAAATTCAAAATTGATAATGATGGAGAGGTATGCAGTTATGATGGTTGAAACAACCATGTATGCGAAGGAAGTCCTAGTAAATTGGCAGTTGTAATGGTTGATCACCCATGCATTTCGGTGGATGGTCATGTTAGGATCCAACCCTAACCCCCTTATTTATGTAATAGGGTCGAGTCATAGTTATAGTTAGTTAAAGAGTCAATAAAGTCCATATTAATAATTGTAAGTGGTTGACCTGCATTTAAAAAAGGGACCACAGTTACTTACAAATGGGCCATGGTGTTAGATAGATGGTATTAATAAGAACCATGGTACTAACCCATGGTATTGCATGTATGAATCCCATATAAAGGATAGAGACTCCCCTTGAGGAGCATCATGTATTTTTTGTAATTGAGCCCAACTCTATTAGAGGTTGCCCCTCGAAGAGGCAAGTGAACATTTCTTTCCTTTTTGAATAATAAAATACATGTTGTTATTTCTTATTGTTCTCTGTTCTCGGTATATTTCTTTTCATATTTGGTATTCTGGTATCTTCTCACAGGTCAAGAGCATAACAAGTGGTATCATAGCACTTTCTAGGGCCGGTGGGATCTCCATTTTTAGCAAAAAAAAAAAAGAATTGGCTAGAGACGTGTTCCAATGTATTTAAACCACAGGATCTATCATTGAGCGCATAAACCTATGGATTTGGGGAGGCATGCATGTAGGAAATACAAGAGGTGGTCACGCTTGTTGGACTCCCTTGTAACCTTTGTGGGTACCCCTTTGAGTAGTAGTGCATTATACAGAACTGTGCATAGACTATCTTCCAAGTACCCTCTGGGTATATCAGAAGCCCCCTAGGCTCTCTTAAAACCTTGCCATAGATAAATTGTCGGCTTTCTTGCTGCTACAGTACACTGAGAACAACACTCGAGGAGATTTCTCATGCGTACAATAGGGTAGTCTGGTTGTACGACAAAGGGTATGGTTGATCCTCCTTGGTTAGTGCCCTGAAAGATTGGGCCGAGTACTACTGTTGGAACCTTATGTATATTGCATTTTGTAGCACCTGACACTCCTTGAGACCATAGTTCCCTTGTCTCTCTAGATCACGATTCATCTTTTCCAACTTAGATCTTGCAGGTTTGGTTTTGTCGCAGCCACAAAAATCAGTTCTGCCATTCATATCTATTAGATCTGCCATTCAGATCTATCAGATCTGCTGATTAGATCTATTAGATCCACCATTCAGATCTAGTAGTTTGGGTTCTATAGTATTCGCAACAACCAGATCTGCCATTCAGATCTAGTAGTAAGGGTTCGATCACTGCCACATTCCTACCCATGCTCTGCAGTTGAGGGTTTCACTGACAGATCTAACTATTTGTGTGGCTCTTATACCTGGGCGTTTCTTACAAGACATTGGGAAAAATTAACTTTTCTGGGAATTGGCTACTATAGTATTCCTAAGCGAGGAGTAAAACTCCATTCGAAAAAAAAAATTGAGACCCTCCCAAGACACTTATAGGAGACTTAGCACATAAGAATCAGGTCGACGGGCTGAGCAAGGTGGTACCATTCACTTGTCAGTGTCAAAATTTCATGTGGTCCAATTTTTTTTTCACAGTAACGACAAGTGCACCGAATTTGTGCATGGTACAAGCCAGAGCTCAAGTTGTGGCCAATGAGAAGATAGACACCCTTGAACAAAATTTGGAGGCATTAATGATGTAGATCCAGACCTTAAATGACACCAATCACAAAGGGCAAGTTGGGGGAACAATTGGAGGCATATGATTTTAATGAAAACCTTGAGGGCAAGTCTATCCATTCTCTTCACTTCTATGGAAACCACCAACAGTCCCAGCCTCGACCACCGAAGTTGGATAGGTATAAATTTGATGGTGCTCATCCAGCCATATGGCTATCATAAATGGAGCAATATTTCACATTGGATCACATCAGAGATGATGTGACTAAGCTAAGTGTGGGAAGGCTATACATGGACCAAGAAAGATGGCAATGGTGGTAGTGGAATCAACACTACTATGCAAGGCCAATGACTTGGCATATATTCTTAAAAGCGCTTTCTAATTGCTTTGACCATGAATCTAACTTTTTGGGTCATCTTACTAAGCTTTGACAGATAGGCACATTGAAAGAATATATTAAAGCCTTTGAAGCATTAGCCTTCCACATAGGAGGTCTAGTAGATGAATTCTACTTGGAATGTTTTGTTAGTGGTCTCAAAGACACCATACAAGCTCACGTCCGAATGCAACACCTAGTCTCATGGCTGGTAGCTTGAAAGATAGCTCGTCAAGTAGAACGTGTGTTAGTGTCCCAATCAACTCGTCCAAATTTCATAGCCAAGGGACACCCCACCTAGGCTCCGAGCACTATCCAAACACTTAAGGTTCAAAAGGTGTCATCAGCGGAAACGGCAGAAAGAAGAAAGCAAGGATTGTGTTACTATTGTGATGAGAAATACTCCCCGGGGCATAAATTCAAGGAACCCAAATTCTTTCAAATCGATGCTACTGATCACAATTCATCTGAGGAAGCCCCACCATTTGAGATACCAGAGGAGGAAGATGGGAAAAACCAGCCAGACAATGGGCTCCCAGCTACACCTGAAGAACTAGTTATCTCACTTCATGCTTTGGCAGGAATTTCTTGTCCACAAACTCTCAAAATCAGAGGTTTTATTAAGCATCGCCCTGTAGTAGTCTTGATTGATAGTGGAAGTATGCATAACTTTATCCATCAAAGAGTCACTGAAGCATTGCATTGTTTTGTAAGATCAGTCTCTAATTTACAGGTCCATATTTTTGATGAGGGGACAATGAAATGTGAATGCCGCTGTGAAAATGTCAAACATCAAATGGGGGATTATCACCTAAAGATCCACATGTTTTCCATCAACATGGGTGGTTGTGACATTTTCTTGGGTGTTGAATGGCTCTGCACACTCGACCCAATCACAATGGATTTCCAAGAGTTATATAAGAGCTTTAAGTAGAATAACCACACACATACCCTCCTCGGACTCCAGGCAGGTGCTCCTTCTATCATCAGCAGGCATAGGATGGAAAAATTGTTAAAAAAGGGCCACCATGGAGTTATAGCCCAATTTAATTCCATCCAAGTGTTCGAACCCACTTCTCTTCATATTCATCCGGAGATGCAACGTGTCTTAAAAAACCATCTGTAGGTCTTTGAAAAGCCTCATGAGCTTCCACCCTCAAGAGGAGAACATGATCATAGCATTACTTTGGTCCGAGGGGCACAACCACCAAATGTGTGCCCATATAGATATCCTTTCACCCAAAAGAATGAAATTGAAAAAATCATCAAGTAACTCCTGGAAGTCGATGTCATTCATCCTAACATTAGTCCTTATTCATCTCCTATGGTCATGGTGCTCAAGAAAGATGGGGAATGGCGTATGTGTCTAGACTTCAGGGCCCTCAACAAGCTGATGATCAAATATAAATTTCCCACCCCGGTTGTTGATGATTTGTTGGATGAACTAAATGGGGCTCAATTCTTTACTAAGCTCAACCTTCACTTAGGCTATCACCAAATTCGCATGAAAGAAATAGACATTCCAAAGATTTCTTTCCGAACTCATGAAGGTCATTATGAATTCCTGGTCATGCCATTTGGTCTTTGTAAGGCCCCATACACTTTTTAGAGCCTCATGAATCACTTGCTCAAACCATATCTCAGAAAATTTGTCCTTTTTTTCTTTGATGACATCCTCATCTATAGCTTCACCTGGGAAAAACATCTTCAACATGTAGATCTGCTCTTGCAACTACTCCGGAAACATAAATTATTTGTCAAATTGTCCAAGTGCGCTTTTGGCATGGAAGAAGTTGAGTATTTGGGCCACATTGTGGGGCGTGAAGGTGTCAGGGTGGATCCTGAAAGGATCCAAGCAATGCAATATTGGCCTCAACCAAAGACCTTGAAGAGCTTGAGAGAATTTTTGGGTCTCACAAACTACTATCACAAATTTGTCTGCAATTATGGTTGCATTGCTAGACCCCTCACTCACCTTCTGAAGATAAATTCATTCCTCTAGAATGATGAAGTGTAATAGGCATTTATAGCTCTCAAACATGTCATGTGTTCCACTCCTGTATTGGCACTAGCCGACTTCACCAAAGCTTTTGTGATTGAATGTGATGCTTCAGGTATGGGTATTGGGGTTATCTTAAAGCAGGAAGGTCAACCCTTGGTCTTGACTAGCCAACAATTAAGTGGGACAAATCTGGGACAATCTACATATGAGAAGGAGATGATGGCCATCTTACATGTAGTGGGTACCTGGCGACCATACTTATTGGTGCGGCATTTCCAAATCCGCACAGACCATCAAAGCCTTAAATATTTTTTGGAGCAACACCTATCCTTGCCACAACAAAATAAATGGCTAGCCAAAATGTTGCGATATGATTATGAGATAATTTACAAGAAAGGGTACGAAAATGTCATAGTGGATGCTTTATCATGCCAATTTGTGGAGGAAAGCACCCTGCTAGAAATCACTCTTCCCATTCCAGACTGGATTGAAGAGGCTCACAAGGAATGGTTTTCACATCCTTTTCTCTGCCAACTCATTAATAAATTGCAGGCGGATCCAAATTCCATAGCAGGCTACTCTTGGAAGGATGAGATTCTTCGCTACAAGGACAAAGTAGTGATATCACCAACATCCACCCTCAAAAGTCACATTTTGGTGGAGTTGCACTTATCTCCCACTATAGGTCATTCAAGCTTTCAGAAGACTTATGCTCGCACTCGATGTACATTCTTTTGGGCAGGCATGAAAAGGGGCATTCTTAATTTTGTAGCTGAGTGTGATGTGTGTCAGTGCCATAAAGGAGAAACAGTCAAATCCCCAGGTACATTACAGCCATTGCCCATCCCTGCCTCAATTTGGATAGAGGCTTCTATGGATTTCATTATGGTTCTTCTGAAGTTAGGCAACAAGACAGTCATCATGGTGGTTGTGGAAAGACCTTCTAAGTATGATCATTTTTGTGCCCTACCCAACCCTTTTACATTAGCTTTGGTGGCTCATTGTTTCATGGACCATATCTTCAAATTACATGGCATGCCCACTTTCATTGTGTCTGATCATGACCCAATCTTCACTAGTAACTTTTGGCAAGAACTCTTCAGGTGATAAGGTACCAAACTACAACTTAGTACTTCCTATCATCCCCAAACTGATGGTCAAACTGAAGCAGTCAACAAATGTCTGGAGACCTACCTCAAGTGTTTCACTTCAGAAAAGCAACATCTATGGGTACAGTGGTTACCTCTAGTCGAATGGTGGTATAATCGTAACTATCATGCCACCACTAACATTACTCCATAAGAATCAGTTTCTGGTCAACTCCCTCCTTCACCTACTTCTTATATCCAGGGATTCTCGAAGGTACAAGTAGTGGATCAACTCCTACAAAACCGTGCAACCTTGCCAGCCCACCTCAAAGAGAATCTCCATCAAGCTCAAAATTGCATGAAGTAATAGGCAGACCAACATCGTTCAGAGTGCAAATTTCAAGAAGGGGATCAGGTATTCTTGAGGCCGCAACCATATAAGCAAGCATCACTCAAATACAAGGGTTGTTGGGAATTATCTCCAAAATTCGGGTCGTATAAAATACTTCAGCACATCTGAGAAGTAATCTACAAGCTAGCCTTGCCACCCACTAAAAAAATCCACCTCGTCTTCCATGTCTCGTGCCTCAAGAAAGTGGTTGGGAACCATTTCAGAACTCAAACTAGTCTACCAGAATTGGATGAAGAAGGTTCAATCTGGCTCCAACCTAAACAGGTTCTTGACACACGAGGACGACACCTATGTGGCTGCACGGTCAAGGAAGTCCTTGTCAAGTGGAAAGACACCTCTCCAGAAGATGCGACCTGGGAACTAGCCACTGTTCTTCAGCAATTTCCACAGCTTCAGACTTGAGGATAAGGCTATTTTTATGGGGGAGGGCATGTTAGGGTCCAACCCTAACCCCCTTATTTATGTAATAGGGTCGAGTCATAGTTATAGTTAGTTAAAGAGTTAATAAAGCCCATATTAATAATTGTAAGTGGTTGACCAACATTGAAAAAAGGGAACACAGTTAGTTAGAATGGGTCATGATATTAGATAGATGGTATTAATAAGAACCATGGTACTAACCCATGGTATTGCATGTATGAATCCTATATAAAGGATAGAGACTCCCCTTGAGGAGTGTTGTGTCTTATTTTCTAATTGAGCCCAGCTCTATTGGAGGTTTCCCCCTCGAAGAGGGAAGTGAACATTGCTTTCCTTTTTGAATAATAAAGTAAATGTTGTTATTTCTTATTATTCTGTGTTCTGGGTATATTTCTTCACATATTTGGTATTCAGGTATCTTCTCGCAGGTCAAGAGTATAACAGGTTGTTCCTTTATGTGGATGTCGACATATTCTTCTTTATGTTGTAAACATCACCACAGCTAAAATTTGTTGACTAATATTGAGATGAGTAGTCATTAAGGAGGGGACTTGGAAAATATGATTCCTACTTGTCTTGGTTGTGATGGTTTGGTGTTTGTTCCTATTCTTCAAGAGTTATTTAGATGATTCCTCATTTAGTGTTTGGTTGAGATATTTGCTCAACTATGTGATTGTGTTGTTAAGATAGAATTTCAATCTTCAACCAATGGTTGATGTATTTTTAGTGTGATTAATCTATCATAACATAGGGCTTTTGTGTAATTAGATTTTCAAATTGATTGTTTCCATCGAACTATTATTTTCGTTGTTTCAAATATAGAATTGTCCTATAATTTTTTTTTGGTGTGAATCATATTGTTTCTATTGTGAAAAGTTGTCCAACTTGGTTGAGAACACAATTTTAAAGGGTCAAGGATTTTAAAATATTTATTTCTAATTAAATAATAATAATTAATTTAGGAAGGTTATCAAAAAGGTGTTATTTAACAATGACACTTAATGCATATACAAAAGTAGAAAAGAGGTAAGTACATTAGATGGAATAATTATTTAACAGTGTACTTTAAAATAAATATGTTTTATAATGTTTATAAAGAAAATTAGAAATATTAAAGATTTGAAAATTAAAATAGTAAAAGTTTTGTATGAAAGTTAAGTAATTTGAATAAAATTTAATTTTTTATATAGAAAGTAAATGATCTGAAAATTATTAAAGATACTTAAAATATTGCAAGGGGAATAATGAAAATTTTTAGTTACTATATTGTAGAAAAGCTTAATGAGTTTTTGATGAATTAAATATACTAGGATCATGAAAGTAAGATGGAATTTTGGTGTAATAAGAGGTATTGTGATAGTGAACTCTAGGAATTATTATTTTTGATTTCAAAATATTCTTAATGGGTTAATGAAGGAATAATTCATTATTTAGATAAGAATATTCATCACTTTATAATTAAAATTTTGTTTTTTTTGTTGATGCAATTTTGTGTGTAATTTTCTTTATTTTTAAAATTGCTAATTAGAGAAGGAAGAAAAACATGACACCTTACAAAAGGACATTGGACAATATTTTCATAACACTTCTCATCATGCACTATGATTATTCATTGGATGTCTGGTCCATGAGTTTTATATTGAATGATTTGGTTTCATATCACTTTATTCAGTATATAGATGGTGAACTTGGTAAACATGGATATGGAGTTATTATTTGTAGTGCTCCGAAGATGACATTAATAGGTAAGGGGATTTGTATCAATTTTACACTTTGCACTCTTCATACTTGTACACTTTTCAGATGTGGGTGTAGGGAGTATTTATTATACGTTGACCATATATAACCTTCTTGTGGATGACAATATACACCTACAAAGGTAAAAGGCTCAAAATCATTGATGTCACTCACCAAGGCCATATAATTGGAAAATATAGTTGGTCATCTACTCTCCCCGAAAGTGTTGCAAGGAGCATCTACATGGTTATCCTCAACATCTCTTAATTTTTTATTATCCCATATCAGACTACTCAAAACAAAGCTCGAAGGAATATCTCATTCATCCTCTTAATTAAAAGGTTGCATCCATGTTGGTGTTGTTGGTCCCCCACAACCTTCGAAACCTCTCACTCCCAATCCTTTTTCGCTACTATACATGTCTCATATGGCCTTATAAAGGTCCTACCCTCTTCAAATCTAATATATCATCTAAATATTATCTTCCTCTACCCCAGAATGTAGACCTTGTAGTCTTTTGAGATCTCATTATATCTAACAAAAATCCCTCTTTCAAATGAGGGCTCTAGTTTAGTTCTCTTCTTAGAAGGAATATGGACATACATTGGACTTCCAAATATAAGAAGGCTTCTCATCTTTGATTTCACTCTCGCAAAGCCTCCTCGGAAATATTGTTCTCCAATGCCTTATGAGGACTCACGTTTCATAGGTAGTGTGTTGCAATCCTCCTCTTACAAGAACATAGGAAGATCCTAATCATGGATCATTCCCTTGGCTGCTCCAACTATATTCTTTTTCTTCACCGTCACTCTAGTTTGTTGCAAATTGTAGGGAACTCTAGGGGGATCCTAGAGGATTGATCCAAGTGGATCTTCAAAAAGTACCAGTGGCATGGTAGAAAGGCTCAAAACTCAAAGTGCAGAATCTGGATAAAATTAGCATTGGATCGAAGTTCTTGTCATCTTGATTCCAATGGTGTGAATGGCGCTTAAATCTAAGTTCATATGAAGAAGTTAAATAAAGTCAAAGTTTATGTTTGACTTGTCTAGGTGGAAGGAGGAGATGATGTGGCAAAAGTCTCAGCAAATGGGGAAGTGCCAAGTGGCAGGCTACCATTGGTCCCACATATTGTGTATTGCAGAAGAAGTGATTGCAGATTAAGAGAATCAACCCCAGTAGATCGCAAGAGATAGTGGATATGAATCGGCCCTGACAAGATTCTGGTTGCGATTGTGATATCAAATATCACAGATTAGGCGAGGAACCAATGTTTAAGAATTGGCCCCAGCAAAGCCAGTTGCGATGCGATAAAATTGCAATTGCAGATCACAGCGAGAGCAGTCAAATGTGGTATCATCCAACCTCTGTCGATTGAGATTTGTGATGGCCTTCGGACCTGATATTTTATACATTGTATTTCATAACTCCGTCAGGTCCATTGTTATCACAATTGTATGGACTTTGATATCCACTGAGGGAAAGCACCAATTGTGATTTGCGATGGGGTTCCTGGATATGATACTTTATATGTTATATTTTGTAATCCCAACGGGTCCACTACATTGCAGAACACATGTTGTATGGGTTTTGGTTCATTGTCAACTGGAAATAGCGATGGATTATCAATGCTGATAAAGCTGTTAGGGGAAGGTAAATTCATAGTCAATGCAGTTAAAGAGTTTCTCCATGTTTGTAAGTCTATTGCCACATACTATTCAGGGGCCTGAGAATCTTTGTTGGTAAGCGCCTACCTGCATAACTTGTCTATGGTTGGAAACTACCTGGGTATTGAGGGATTTGTTGCAAGCATATATGTACTGGATTATTCGCATTGAAGTAGGGGAGGACTGACCGATACTTTAGAACATGGTACGCAGCAGCAGATCCTGACCGATAGTTTAGAACATGGTACGCGACAGCAGACCCTGATCTAGCAGCAGGGGCTGGAACCTTGCCTTGAGCAACAGGGAGGGTTCGAGAAGGTGCAGAATACCTGATTATCCAATTGGGTGTTTTGATAGGCATTTTTACACTATTTTTTGCCAATAGGTCAGTGGTATAGTATGTTTCTGGAGCTGGCCTCTCCATTTGCTAGATTTCTTCCAGATTGGAGATATAAGGATGTCTATGTAAAAACCTAATTGTACTTCTCTCTTTCCATGACATTTAATAAATGAAGGCCTCCCCACTATTGAGTAGGTCCCAGAGATGTAGTCCAAATTGGACAAGCTCCGTAATCAAATCTCCATGTCTTGATCTCATGTGTGATTATTTCTTTTTTATCTTCATTTTATATGCTTATGTTCCATTGTTTCTAAGTGCTCTATTTATAGGTAATTTTGATGCATCTATAAGAAAAAAAATACTGGATCATGAATGCATTTTTTCACCATTTCATATGGCTATCTTGCACTAGAACTATTTGCATGACATTTTGTGTATGCTCCATATGAATATATTTCTATGAAACTAATATTATTCTATTTTTCTAAAACTCTTCTCTGACTAGCGATCTAAGTATTTACTTATTATGGTTTTCATATTAAGGTCCTATAAAGAATTTTACATTATTTGTCTACAAATATTGCTTTGAATTTGTTTCTATTATTTTAAATCCCCTCTTAGACCAGCCACAAAGTATTTATTTATTATTTTTTCTATATTAAAGTCGTATAAAGAATTTTTCCCATTACCCATATTTGTATCCTTCTTTTAATTTATTTATGATAAGTTTCTTTCAGAGTGGTGACCTAAGTTTACTTATTCTATTTTTCGTATTAATGTCCTACAAAGTATGTTGTCGATAACCCATGTCCATAGCATGCTTGGAACATGCTTCTTTTCTGTTAAATGTCCTCTTAGAGTGGCGACCAAGTATTTACTTACAGTGTTTTTCTATATTAAGGCACTCTTATTTTTGATCTAGTGCTAATAGTTTCTTAGTTCATCGTTTTTTTCATTGGTTTATATTTTCCAAAAAGTTTTGACCGACATTGCCTCCATCTTTTATGAGTGTGTCCCACTTTGCATCTATTTCAAATTCATTTTACCCTCAACCTATATGCATATTTAGTTTTGTAAGTTTCAAATTTGATGTTCATATTGATGCTTTTCATGTTTCTTATTGGCATTTACACATAATCGAAATTTTGACTGCTTTTGTTGCAGCGAAAGCCATTTTATTAGGTTCCCAACACTATTTGGTGATGTTGGGCACCACTGTTATTATCCATTCGATGCTTGTTCCTATGATGGGTGGCAACAATGTAAGTAGAAAGCACAACCCACTTCACCTTTTTGTCTATAATAGTGGAACCCTAAAATTTGTTTATAGGAGGATATATAAGCAATCCATTCAGATACACTTTGAGTTTTATTCAATTGTGGAAAAATGTATGGTTCACCAGCTTTGACTCCACCTTAGGTTAGACTCCAACCACTCTTGACTGAAATTTATATGTTTGTGCATGAAATTAATGCCATTTATCCAGACATTACTGTTTGTAGCAGGCCTTAATATACTATTCCAAGCGACATTTGGTAGTAGGCTTCCTACTGTTATAGGAGGCTCATATGACTTTATCCTTCCTACAACTTCCATAATTAGTTTTGGCAGAAACCAAAGCATTCTCGCTAGTGTTGACGTATGTAACAATGTATCTCATCTTGGTGTTGCCAGAATTTTGTTTGGATGTTATGTGTTAGGTGAAATTCCATAACTAATCTAAGATCAAGGTATTTGATCCTGAAGACCTCTCTAAGAACTTGATATTCCTCCTCAATCTCTTAAGCGAGGGCTTATACCTCATCGTAGTTGTAATTGCTAACCCTATTTCCATCAACCTCCCTAGTGCTACTGTTGACCTTGTCATTGCCTTTATCATGCCAATATTTGATACCCTCCTCAGCATCCTCATCATTAATACTGTCATGTTGGGGTCCAACCAAAGTAACATCATTAGTCTCACAACACCTCAGAAACCTAGATGCATACAATCTCTGTGCAATCATATCTCTCCTCATGAATTCATTTAACTAATCAGAGGCTGCAACCATGATTGTATATTCAATCGAACACTACGTTATTTTTTTTGTTAGTGTTTGTTTCTGGACCATGGCTTAGGAAATAATCAAGTGTTTAGCGCTACATAATGGATTCCTTCCTAGTGCAGGTTTTGTAGAAAACAAAGTCATAACATTGAGGGAAATTAGTAGTAGAAATATAGTGCAGAGGGAACCCTGTAAGGGATTGCATTTTTGATCCATTAAATGATATTTTAGCTCTCCCTAGAGATTCAAATGGTTATATTTCAACTCTAAATAGACCCACAAGTTTTCAATGTGAGTATATTTGGATTTTCTTTTGTACCTAAGCTCCTGCGCATTGCAGGTTTGTGTCATATCTACTACTTTGATAACCTATACACACTTAAATATTTCACTCTTATAGTATAATATCCAAGAAAAGGAGGATGTTTAATTCCACTATATCTCATGTTCTGTTATTCACATGCAGGGGAGGCACATGGAAAACTGGTGGGAATTACCATTTAGAGACCCAACAAACACTAAGTCTAGCTATTTTCCTTGACCCACATCCATGGAGCAACAATCTCATCATCTCCAAAGCATTGCAACATATTAACCACAAAAATAATGTGCAACTTCTAAAAATAATATATGATTCAACTGAGTAAAGATGCTCATTCATCACTATATTATTTAGGTAATGGATCTAGACCTGATTCACTTAGTAAGTAGGATTTCAGCCACTGGTGTCTTCCTAGAGTGCTAAACTCATGGAATGAATTGCTCTATGCCTTTTTTTATTGAAAGAGGCTTTGGGGAGCAAACAAATGGAATTTACAACATGTAGAATTCCACCACATTCTTTGTAAAGTTAATTTTTCAATATCTATTCTATCATGAAGGTTGTTATTTATTTATCAAATTCCAAGTGATTTTGCGAGGAAGCATTTGGTTCAAGTAGAGAGGCAAAAGCAATGTTCATTTATCTAAGAATTTTCACTAAAAATCATGAACTCCCCTCTCTTTTTGGACCCTCTAATAAAGGGGTCAAACTAATTTGTATTATTTTATTCAATTTGGTTTGTCCTACACAAACCCCTTTATAACAGCCAAGCCATTTCTATCCATTTTGGTTTATACTACTTGTGTGAATGTGTGAAGTATTTTATTTGTCCTATGGTGGTTTTATCCAATTTGGTTAAGGATTTAACTTTCTCATCTTTTGGATTTTTTTACCTGTGTTAAGCACTTTTGATGACCAAGGAAATCAACTGTGCATCTCCAACATCACCTCCTCTCACTCTTGACATACAGAAAAGGAATTTTACCTATTTTAAGCAATTTTGATGACCAAGGAAATCAACTGTACATCTCCAATATCATCTTCTCTTGCTCTTGATATATAGAAAATGAGACTTTGGGCTCTACACCTTCTAAGGTTGAATCTTGTCTATTTCATGCCAACCACCATGCCACCACCCCAATGTTTCATGGCTACATTACAATGGCTACTTTTAACCTATTATCAACAATTCAACCCACTTGCCATAACATGACAGTTCAATCAATACAACAACCCCTTTATGTTCAACCAGCACAACAACTCCTTTGCAGTAGTACTTGGGCCATATTTTGAAGATCCCAACCTTCATGGGCTTGTGACAACGCCAATATTTTCCATTTAAGAGTATTCAAACCTTGATTAAACTGGAATAATGCTTTGCTTTCACGTTTTCGAGGACTTAACCCTTGTGAGGTTGTAACCAAGTATTCAAACTCTAGTGGGACTCTAACAATGCTCTTCTCCCACTTTCTTGAGGACTCAAACCTTCTGGGGTTATACAAATGCCTAACTTTCAGTATCTTGAGTATTCAAACCTTGTTGGGGCTATAACAATGCTTTACTTTCTCTTTTTGAGGATTAAATCCTTGTGGTGGCATAACAATGCCTAGTTTTAACTTTTTAGAAGATTCAAAACCTAGTGAGGTTGAAACAATGATTATTTTCAAGAAGATTATTCATCTAAACCATGTTGGTGTTGAAAAAAATGGTCATTTTCACTAGCTCGACTAGTCCTTTGTGGTTAGTATATGACTAGTTCATTTGGATGTGAAAAAGGTTACCCAATCTATGAAGAGAACTATGTAATATTCCTAACGAATTTTGTGGATTCAATGAAAAATCTTTGCCTTTTATCATGAAAATATTCAGGCTACTTTGATAGATTGACTAGGATGTGGGAACGTTTCTCAAAATTCATTAAGGATTATGGCTCTCTCCAGCAATCAATAATGAATCCCAAAATTATTCGATTAATTATGAGCTGATCTCTCATATCATCCAATCCGTTAAGAGAATTCCATACTCTCCCAAAAGGCTTGTATGGTTTAGTGAAATTTAGTCTCTGAAGAAAACTATGTAATCCCCAACAAGGCTTCTATGGGTTCAGTGAAATCCAATCTATAAAGTAAGTTCCAAAAGATTTTTGTGGGTTTAGTAAAATTTTGTGTTCAAAACACACCATTAAGTTAGAGTAAAGATGATATAGTTGTGTTTCTTAAAATTTGTGGCCAAGGAATCTAATGCTCTGAAAGTTAGTCAATTGTTTTAATCATGCTCTAATATATAATTTACAAATCAAATAGTGAAAATTTTGATATTTGCAGTATTGCACCCTTTTGTTATGAATTATATGTTTTTAATTTTAACATTTTGTGATGAATCATATGTTCTTAATTTTAAAAGTGAATGACATGTTTTTAAGTTTAACATTTTGTGATAAATCATATGTTTTTAATTTTAGAAATTTGAATAATCTATAATATTTTGCATCATCCTTTTTCATACGAAGCTCTCAGAGCAAATAATTTTGAACTCATTGTCCAATTTTTGTGATCAAAACGGGCATTTGTTTTTTATTATAAATTTCGTGATTGCATTGAGTGGTTCTTCTTCTTCCATAACAATCATTTATACTTCATTGCTGAATTACCTCATTTCCCAACCATAAGTGGAACAGAAATCACATTTAGATCGTTGTCCAATTTTCATTTTCCAACCATTATGAAGTGGCAGGGTTAAATTTTTCCAATTAAGCAATAATAGGAAATTGGCCTTTCTTAGTAATACTGAAAAGTGGTTATTATTTTTTTTTAATGGTAAATTGCTTGTTATTGTAAATTCCATGTGAATTTTGTTTTTTTTATAGAATAAGATCTAAAGTGGTCTTGGTATTTATTGGTCTTGGTATTTATTGTGTACACAATAATGACTTACAAAGATTTTTTTTTTAATTGTAGATATGAAAATGACTTATAAAGATTTTTTTTTCATTGTAGATATGAAAAGCAATTCTTGTTTTTTAATGTAATTTAGTTGTTATATAAAAAGTAATTTTTTACTTTCTTATTTTTTTTCCTAAAAATGGTTTCTTAATTAGCAAATGTGCTATGTACTTCTTATTTATTGAGATATTATTTTGTGATGTTAATATAGACTTCTATCTCCTCCAAACACACCCCTGTTTCTATCTGAGTTTTATATTGTGCTCAAGGCCTAACAAGTGTGTATTATTAATTTTAACTTTTAATTATTTTTTTCAAGTGAGTAAAACCATGAATTTATACAAACATATATTAAATATTCAAATTATATATGGATTCTTAGTATATGAAAAGTTTTAATTCATTTAATCTATATTAAAAAGATGAATAAAATCAATCTTGACATTTAAAAAGATATGTAAAAGTTAAACTAAATATGATTAATATTTTTAAAGAATTGAAATATTAAATAGATTTATAGGTTTATTTTTTATATGTAAAAAGGTGTAATGAATTATTTATATAGTTAAATTTAGATAAAGTGACCAAACATGATATGAAATAAAATATAATAAAATATAAGTTAAATTAAAGAGATGTAAAATAATATACTTTAAATTAAGGGAACATAAGGGTGTTTTTTTGGCCACCAATATAAATTTGGAAATGTTTTTAGTTAGAAGTGTAATTAAGAAAATATTAAATTTATATGTATAAGTATTGGTCAAAACCTTATGCTACATATAAAAATTAAATCTTTTGTTTTAAAGAGTAAGATTTCATTATATTATTTTTACATAGTACAAGAAATTAGAGAGTTTGATCTACCATCTCCAGATTGATCATATTAAGAAAAAAAAAGTTTGTCCAACCTAGACTAACACTGTGCACAATATGTGTACCTTATGCCTGCAAGGATTGCCATTGTTTTGAGACATTTATGTTATTGCAACATATTTCTTCTTAAATTTAACCTCCTCTATATTCTTTAGAGGATGTATAAAAACTCAAATTCAGATTGTATTTTATTGTCTATGTATTTTGCTTGATTATTGCCTTCCACACATCCTCACTCCTATAGTGTTCCTTTGCACCTCTCTGTGCAATTTCTAGTCTTATATTCCACATCTTATATGTAACAACAACTTCATTCATATTTTGGATTTAAGGACTGAAAACGTTAGCTACGTTTTTGGAAAAAAACAAATAACAAATTACATCTTTTATTTTGAGAGAAAACAAAAATAACGTATGAAACTCATTACTACATTTGATGATGGAATTTTGATATTTCATTTTCTATATATATATATATATAATATGGAAATTTGTAGTAATTTGTAAAATTTTACTAGTTAATTGTAAATATTTTATTTATTTTATTTTTTCCCTTGAAATTTTTTAATTAGTTGATATTTTTAGAAAACATAAGTTAAGAAATATTTAATACATCTCTCAATCAACCTTCAATGTTTATAATTACAATTTTAACATTTTATTTAATGTAATTTTTTTCCTTAACAAATTTCACTTAATTGATATTTTAAGAAAATCATCGGTTAAGAAACATTTAATACTTCTCTTAATCAAGATTCAAGGTATATAATCACAATTTTAGTGTGCTAATATGATTTCACACCTATTAATAGATGTTTGTGGATTTTTTTTTGGACAATGAGTAAATACTTTTAACATGTGTTAACAAAGTTCATTTCCATGTTTTAAAACTCATTCACATAAACAAAAGCAATCTTATTTTTTTTCTTTTATAAAGATCAGATTTAGGAGACATAATATTATAGGTAAATTTTGTTACGGATAGTTGAAATTTGAAGTGGTTAAAATTTGTAAATATCATTTAAATTCAGAATTTGTGAAATTCTTTGACTATATTCTTAATGGGTTTCAATCTTTGTTGAAATAGAAAAGAATGTCAAATAACCTAATTAAAATGGTTTCTCACTACTTGAGTCATACATAGAATGTAATTAAAGAAGCATTGATTCTCACCATGAATGCTAATATTGTTGAATGTAATTATTTTGCACATAAAAGCTATTTTGAAAAGGGAATAACCTTTATGTGTCATTAAAACACCCTAATTAAAGTGTTGATGCTTCTCACTACTTGATTCCTACAAAGAACGCAATTAAAAATCATTGACTTTCAACATAGATGCTAATATTGTTGAATGTAATTATTTTGCACATAGAAACTATTGTGAAAAAAATAACCTTATTCTTTGCATGTCATTAAAGAGAAAACACATAATATTGACATTATCTATTCCAAAAGTTTATTTTTAAAAAATTTCATAATATTTTTTCCCAAAAAAATATACTCACTATTTTAATTGAAAAATAAGCCCCTTAGGTATATTGAGGTTGCATCACCATCTTAATTGAGAATGGAATACATTCTTTACATCAAAAACTAATATTCACACTATATCTATCATTGAATCAACGATGAATTCTCAAAACTATTAAAACTTTTTGAAATAACGAAACAATAGTAAAGTCCAATGTGGCTCATTACATTTCTAGAAAGTTTAATTGCATTCTCTTCCCTAAATCAACTTGTATTCTCTTCTCATTCCTCTTTAAACAAATTATTTTTTAACTAATTTATAAGAAAACTAATTACATATAAAATCTTAAAACAAAAATCACTATATAATTAAATTTCATGATTCATTATATATAACTAATTTCAATATGTGGTTCACCATCTATTCAACTATATGTGGTTCACCATTTACTCAATTATATGTGGTTCACTATCTACTCAATTATATGTGGTTTACAAATTTTTACAAGTTTTCTCTAAATATAATCCAAATTTCCATAACTTTTCAGAAAACTCCGTCTTATAACTGGAATTTCCAAAACTTTCCAGACACCTCCACCTCGTTAAACTACCGCTTAGATTTCAGATGGTCGCTAGTCCATCCCTGCTTTAATTGTATGCACCGCCTGGACCGGACCGTGGCGGCGAATGGACGTGTTTCGGCGGTCATCAGAAAGTTATGCAAAGACGTCCGAGATATCGATGTGATGTTGGATACATGTTATGGAATGCATGTATCACCATCAATAAGTAGGTCACGTCAATTACAAAAAGTCGCAGTATAGACTACTCTTTTAAGTAACTTAGGAAAGAAATTTAGGGACTATAGATGTAGAGGCAGCAGGACATGCAAGTGAAGAAAATGTGGAAATTGTGAATTCTTTGACAAAGGAAGAGGCCCGTCGAAGCTCAGCAGATGCTTATCATAACAATCCGAAATTCACCACTAAAGGAAGGATAGAATGAAGAATGTGAGAATAACAGGGAAAATCGAGCCGAAGGCTGTAGCGGGAAATTCTCCAAAACATTTGAACGGAAATGCAAAGATGAAAGTTCCATTCTCAATAGTGTCAAGAAGAGTGGACAAGAATAATTGGACCTTCTTTGTTCTTTTATAGATCATGGACTGCGAATGCTCAAAGACTGGAAAAGTGTAGATCACTGAATCAGTGCTTGGTGGTGGTTCAACCAAGGGTTTCGCCATCGGAGCAGGATTGAAAGGAGGTCTTTCTCTCTTTGGATTGCTGATTGGTTTGAACTGTCGCTCGTCCTGAATCAGGATGGTGGGAGTCAGGACAGATTGCTATGCAATATCAGCTTCGATATGGCTTATTTCTTGGCAGGTTTGCTGGCACATTTGCTTCAGTAGATGAAGTTATTTCTTCTTTTGGAGGACGTGCCAGAACTGGAAGGTGGCGAGCTCTTTTCGCTGGAGCAATTGCTGGACCTTCAAATGCTTCTAACAGGCTTGAATACATAGCACACGAGCTTAGCTGTATATATTCTAATGCGAGCAGCTGTCCTTGCATCACAATGCAGGATTAGAAGTAAAAAGTTTGGATCCTTGTGTAACCCATTGACGTAGACACATGGAGACCTTTTTCTGATGTGCTTATCATCTTCCCAAATTTTGTCATCTTATCATCTTCCCAAAATTCGTCATCTTATATTTTGAACCAAGAGAGCTTGCCTTCCTCGTACAAGTCTTTCCTGAATAAATATGGTGGAAAGGATCCATGATCTTGAAAGGGGTAATACCTCTAGCGAGCATCATGCCCAGTTGACCCAATTGTCGGGTTTAACTTTGATACACATTTCATCTTTTTGTGGATTGTTTAACTCTTTATGGATGCGGTAGTCCCTGCACTCCGGGCTTGCAGGGACTATAGGAATCGATTTGGATCAATGGCATTAGTTTGACACGGCAATCAATAAACTTATTTTGACTTAAACCAAAGTTTCTCGACATGTCACATTAACCGATACAATATTTTATATTTTCCTATGCTTTTAACCAATCAAAACAATGTTCATCTTATTTGGCCTCAATACGAGGTATACAGGCTCAAAAGTTAGGAAACAATGGGCAGAAGTACAAGTAATTAGAGCAATTCGAAAGCTTGATGAAGTAATGCTATCTTCGCCTTAGCATTAATCTCCAAACATTTAATGTTAAGAAAATGTATGGTGAACTTATGGCGTATTTTGTTTGAAGGTTGGCTTCGCAGTTGTTGGCAGCTGTTGTGCATGAAGTGGTGTACGTGTCTACGCAAAGTGGTGCAGGTGTTCTGCCAAGAGTTATTTTAGGCACCGCCTTGTTCAGACTCCACTACCATATATTCCAGAGATCCTTGTTCAGACTCCACTGGCGTATATTCTAGAGATTCAGCATCGTCTTCGGCCTCTTCAACAGTTAGAGGAAGGCAGCGAATTCATATGCTGGCAACGAACAGTAAGAACAGTAATGTTTACATTAGGATAGAGTAAGAACAATAATGTTACAGTAAGAACAGTAATGTTTACATTAGGATAGAGTAAGAACAGTAATGTTTACATTAGGATACAGTAGAAATCATTTTCTAACCTCTTTCCAATTAGTGAATTCAGCCCTAATGCATGGGGCTCATGTGCAGAGAGGAAATTCAAAGAATCATGTCAAGAGAGGAAATTCAAAGAATCAAAGCCAAGAATCCTGACATGAGGCACAAGGAGGCCTTCAGTGCCGCTGCAAAAAATGTGAACAGTAATGTTTACATTAGGATACAATAGAAATCATTTTCTAACCTCTTTCCAATTAGTGAATTCAGCCCTAATGCATGATGCTCATGTGCAGAGAGGAAATTCAAAGAATCATGTGCAGAGAGGAAATTCAAAGAATCAAAGCCAGTGCCGCTGCAAAAAATGTGATCCTTTTACATGTGTTATTACTGTTAGTATATACGTTGAATAAATCGCTACTAGCAATATTCAGCACTGAAGAAAATTGATGTTTTTTTCAAACCTGAAATTTATGCAGCACCTGAAAGCTGCTACTTCTACTAATTCATGTGCACAAATTTAACATAAATACTATTTACCAACATAGGAAAACCTCCTTAAATTTATCTCTTTTAAAAGACGTAGATGATATAATTTACCCATAAGTAGTCGTACCTGTAGGTTGGTGTTGGATCCCTGTTCCATCCGACAACTTCGTGACAGGAACAGAGGTTTTCAGCTCAGTTGGCGATCCATATGAACCGTTACTGAGTGGATAAGTGGAATAGTTTCCACTGCTGGCAATTAACATTATGGCTTCTGCCTATATAACCAAACAGATGTCATCATAATAAAATATATGTCCGACCAATATCCACAGTCCCCTAGCCCAATACTGTGTGAATCCTCATACACATACCTTATCTGCAGGAATATCGTCATAGACGTTCACCGCTCCACTGTAGAAAATTGTTAATTGCAGACCAGATTTATTGATCGGAATCGTGGATGCGGTGGAACTGGATCTTAAAATAATTTATATTAACGAGGGTATGGATTTATTTATGATCCGACGCTCCCCTTTCCACATCTAGCACCCGCATTCAATTGCTTCATGCTACTCCTAATTAATTGAACAAATTTACCACAATTACTAAAATAAAGGGGGCTTTTCCCTCATTAAATGAAATCGGGCATCACGGCATCAGGACCATACCTGAAAATAATCTTTTGCAAAGAAAACGCGTTTGAGTTCACTGTTATGCACCGACCCTCGGTTATCATCACAACGAATGGACACATTGAATCGCTGAGGTTGCCCTTCCTCTGAACCCTAATATCTCTTACACCTGTCTCTGGACATGCAATGGAGAAAAAATAATTCAAATTTCGTCTCCTGTATAGCTCCTGCAGGTGTGCCAGAGAAATGAAACCTCCGATGTGAAATTGATCAATTGCAGAGTATGACTTACTGGCTTGATCTCTGTGATACGAAGACGTTTCTCCTGAAAACTTTTCAAAACAAATTTCACTCACAGACTGGAGCGGATTTGTGAGAGAGCGTGCCCGACTGCTAAACAACAATGCCTGGTTCGATTTGCAAATGAGACAGATGAGGGGGGACCTTCACGTCGGGTCTGGAGGGGAGGGATATCCAACATGCATAGAATGGTATTTGTCATGGTTGTCCTGTGCCACGTTTCGCTCATGCATTATGCTTGAGCTGGTCGTAATGCCAAATGAGTCGAATATTGATAAAAATTTGTTGTCTGTTGTGAAATGTCAAAATTATACGTCATGCAATGACTATTCTATGGTTGAAAATTTTGAATCGTGGTTAATAAATACGACTCCCCATATCATGTCTTAAAACCATAATGCAATGTATATTTCATACCTTGTCTCACCGTATATAATCGTTGCTGATGAGTTTGGCATGGAACGAAATCAAGTGACTGGTAATGGTGGAGAATCTCAGGGCAAGATTTACAACCATCCATCTATATTGCAGTTTTTACGGGCGCCGCATTGAATTTTTTCGTTAGGCGAATTGAAATTATTCGGTTGTTAGCATGTGTTTTTATTATGAGTGGCCACAAAAAAATATAATTCTCTCAGAAAATGTAAGTCGCAGGGTTCTTATAATATTTCTACACTCGATTGGCTAGTAATATATGTTGCAGGGTTTCTTATAATATTTCTATGCTGGATTACATAGTAACATATATTATACCTTCTGTTAGATATTAATATTGTATCTGACAACGCCTAGTGTATGTTGCAATAATTACTAAACAATACAATTCCGTGAGTGGCTTCTTTCATCCCGGATCAGAACCACTCGTAATTCCGTGCTTGCTTTCTTTCCTACTTCACTACTCTCTATCAGTTCTTTCTTTCCGTACGGAATACTGACAACTATAAGTGCTTAGCTTTCATTCTGATAGTAGTATGCCTTATTCCTCCTTCTGCATTCGCTCATAAGAGTCCTTGCTAGCTGCAAGAAGTTCTAAATCAAGGTCAACTACTAGCTATGTATCTTGAACAGAATCTACAGCTTAATCGAATCCATCACACAGACTATGCTTGCCAAGCCATCCGCACTTCAGATAACCATGCAGGCAATCAGAAAGAAAGCAAAACGGGTTGGCTTGCTAAAGGCAGGGACTAGCTGCCACACAGCCTGTCTTGTTTTTATTTTTATTTTTGATGTGTTTTTTTAATGAGATTGTTGATTAGGTTATGGAGATGATATATATGTATTGTTATTTATTTTAAATAAAAATATATTCGTATTAAAATATATTAACATTTGAATTTAATATAAAAATTTATTATATTTTTCAATGGAATTTTTATTTATAATATATAATGTGGATTAGATTATATTTCATCATAATAAATATAAAATATAAAGGATGTGTAATGACAACATATTTATAATGGAGCATTAATTGCTAAAACTCATAAATGATTTGTTTAATAAATGCATTTAATTATATGATGATATCAGGATATGAATATACATGTTTTGTTTTTTTGTTTTTTGTTTTTTTTTTTAATGGTTTGGGGTTGATTTTGATGGCTTACATTATACTTTTGGGTAAGCTTATGTGTCTGTCAACCATGGCCCACATAATTAGTCAAAGAGATTTGAACTTAGCTACATATTTTACAAAGACTTTACATCATGATGATGGCTAAAATAATAAATAAACATATCTAAATTAATTTAATGAAATTATTTTATCATATATTATTATTATTATTAAAAAATTGGTTTGCGTATTATAAATTAGGAATGGGATTAAATATATATCCTATCTATAATAAGCAAACAGTTTTATAATAATAATATATATGATAAAATAAATCATAATATTTATATATATATATAATATATATTATATATATATATATATATATATATAGTTGCTCAATTTAATAATAAAGTTTAATTTTCATTTCTATAATACAAACTTTTTTATGGAATTTTATTCTTATAGATTTTTTTCAATTTTTAGAAGATACATATGAAATTAATAATAATAGCAAAAAATAATTTAGGGGTCAAAGGAGTTAGATATTGTAAGGGATAAAGAACATATGAGTCACGGTATATTGGCTACAGAGCTATGAATGCATTTATAGGTGTTAAGATCAAGAAGTTGTAAGGGTGAATATTTATGCAACCTATAGGGATTGGGCATTGGGTATGATATGGGTTATTGAGGTTAATGTCTAGGGATGATAAAGAGTCATGGTTTAGTGGTTATAGCCATTAGGGTGTGATGTTTCTATCCATTAGCAAATATATGGTTTGTGGGTTATATATATTTAAGGATGGAGTTATTAGGGTTAAGGGTTCTTGTTTTCTCTAATTCATACAGAAGCAAAGGAGTTATCTCCTAACATATCCCCCCTCTAGATCTACCAAATTGTGGGTGAAATATTCAAATTAATCTCCTAGTTCTCAATGCAATAACCAACCATATAATCAATGGAAAAATATAGATAGATGTCCACACCTTATAACCCTGTAGGCTAGTGTAGATTGTAGATTACTTATAACAATTAGAAGCCCTGCTCCTACTAAAAGATCCCACTCTAATTCCTTGATCCAAACTCATATGCACAAGAAAAAACAAACAAGGACAATGTTTCCTTTGTAATAGGCAAGCTGGCATGTACTATAAACTAATACAATAAAATGAACCATATTTCTCACATATACAAGTTTGAATGGAGAAGGAAATCATTTATTCATTCATACAACATAGAAGTACATGAAGAATTATACCTTGGTCATAGGATGTTCTCTCCTCTGATCCCTTAATTATTCGGTTCCCTCAACATAAAAACAAATTGGGCTCATTTGAGATGCAAAAGAAGAGTTTTATGGTGATATTTCACCAACATTACTAATTTACTCTCTCTAAATCCCCCACCCTTAAGAGAGTCTCACTAAATAGGCCTCTCCTAGATCTGAGAGGATGTATTTGGGGACCTGGGGCTAAGATAAGTTAGAAATATTCTACAATTATTTACCCTCATCCAATTCAAGATAAAACAAGTCGAGTTGATCTCCTTGGAAAGGACCACTTTTAGAATTCTGACCTCCATTGCTCATAGGAGAAGGTTAAGTTGTATACTAGGTGACAAAATGCACACACTCATGAAGAAATGGTACACAAGACACCAAGGTTGTCAGAGAAATGGGCTTCTAACTGAGCACAAAAAAAAGGATATATTTAGGCCAACAACTTAAAAGTGTTAGCATATGGTTTATTTCATTGATAAAAAATGACTCGAACTATGTTCTTCATCCCCAATTTTCTGTTCTTCACAAATTTGAAATAGTGATGGTTATATATATATTTAATTTTTATTGATGCATGTAAAACAACATGTTAATGTTATATAAGATGTATATTTTCATTATTAATGTTTAAAATGATAAAGTTTCAATTGTATTAGATTTTTTTTATATTTAAATAAGATAATTTATTAAAAATAAAATCAAGTAAATATATAATATTTTAAAATTAAAAAATAGATTCCCACTTTTATATATAACTAGAAATTATCATTAAATTTTAGTATAAAAATTATTTATTTCCTTTATATAAATTATATAATAATAATAATCTATATTAAAAGTGATTGAGAAACTACACACCAATTTGGTTATAGGATTCCCTTGTTTATGGGACAAGGCTCCCCCTCCATCCAAGTATTTGATTGATAAAGTAAATAGGTGTAAATACTCTATCCCATTTGGATTTGGAAATGTAATTTATTATAAGGAAACACACATACATATTGTGAGCAAAGGAAATGTCATCTACTACAACATCACCCTTAACAATCCCATTTCCTCTTATGAACCCAATTTCTAAACCAACTAAAGGACCATTACAATGCACATTTCACAATGCAAAAACATCACATATTTATAGCATTTTTTATGACCTTACAAAATCCCTTGCTTTCAAGTGAGCATTGGAAGTGCTTCAAACATGCCCAACGCAAAGGAAAGTTTTTCTTTCTGCATTACGCATGATCAACTCTGGTGTTCTTTCCCAATCATCTTTTATTTAGAAAATTTAGAACCATGCCCCCCATTGTTAGTCACTTTTCAAATTCTAGTTACGATCTCTAATGTAACCACTCATTGATTTGTCATCAATGAAGGGGATTTCAGATGTATCATGTCAAAGATAGTATGGAAGAAACTAGGATGCCAAAAACTTATAACTTCCTCCATCACATTAAAGGCATATGATGGCCGGCCTTCACAACTAGTAAGACTCTTTCAGAACATTCAAGTAGAACTTGATAGCAAAAAAAAATTCATCGATATTAAAGTCTTGGATGCTCCCTTGGATTGAAACATTTTGCTGAGAAGAAATTACATGTATTCCATGAAGGTTGTTTCTTCTTTAGTCTTTCACACCATGAGTTTTCCTCATAATGGAAAGATCATAAACATTAACCAATTGACACACTATGAGTCAAGGGCATCCCCCAGCCCTAACATTTTCTTTTCCATTTGTGGGATCCCAACGAGAATAAGTCCCCTCTTTTATGGAAGTTGGGTCTGGAATTTTTAAGGATTTCACATTGCTAGGTACCTACCCAGGAGACCCCCTAGTCATGACTTCTCCTATGATATCTGGCTAGAATCATTTTGATTAGAATGTTAACTTAGTTTGGTTTTATCCATTATAATAGTTTACAAAAAATAGTAAATGGAGGAAGTATTATAATGTTTAGAATATATTTTATTTTGGATAAGAATTAGTACATCAACATTGAAATATTAGATCAAAATAATCTAACTTATGAATAAAGCTAATCATAATACTAATTAATGAAAAATTTAATAGCTAATATTTATAATAATTAATTTATAAAGTATTGATTAAAAAAGTACCCATAATTATAAAAGTATAAACTACATAATAGATCTAGGCATTAAGAAACTATTTAGTCATTACAAAAAAAAAGCCATTGAGTTTGATTCATACTAAAATTAAACTAAGTTGGGAGATTAACCACACAATATCAAAAATAAATTACATAAAAATTTAAGGAGAAATTGTAAGAAGAAAAGAAGTTAGAGGGAAAGAAATAAAAATAATACTATTAATTGAAATATATAATAATAGATTAATATATTATAATTAAAATTAATATATATATATATTATATAGTTCATTATGAACTTTGATGTCATACTACCAAATTCAACTAGTTGGAGGACAACGACATTTCTGCTAACCACCAGATTATAAAAAATATTTCTAATCAAATCCAAGGAAAATTTAGGGTGATAAGGAGTTAGAGTGAAAATGATTAAATAATAACTCAATAAAATCTCTCAATAATATTAAAAGGAAATTAATATAATATTAATTCATGAAGATCCTTCAATAGTAATAATTCAATAATAACTCATGAAAATCCTTCTATGCCCATGAGTTAAATAAATATCTAATGAGGGATTTCCACGTCATATTTTTGTTGGGGAAAATGACCATAATATGGGGACCTTAACCTCTGATCTATCATAACTCTCTTCTAAGATGAACTATGAGGCATGTCATATACCATTGGAATTAGAACGATAAGGAGCATCTAGTGATAATGGTTGTAGGAGCAAATCCACTAATCTTCATACTCAATGTCATCAATAAGTGTGGGGATTTTAGGTCTTTCAGGTCTTCTCCACATTGGAGTTTCGAACAATGCAATCAAGACAAATATTAAGAGCATTCAAGCATTGAAGTTGGCATCAATGAAAACACAATTGAACGCTACATTGAGTCAACCAGGTATTGGTTTCTATTTCGACAGACTTACCTGGGAGAGGAGCCATAGGCCATGGGGCTTCTTGGTAATCTTTTCTACATTTACTTAGGCTTATGACTCATTTTTTGCACATCATTAGGAAATCCCACATCATTAGTACCATGGCTCTTTTGACACAGGCTTGGATTTGGGTTCCTTTCTTTTGGATTTTTTGTCTTTTTTTGTAACATAGATCCAATGTATGTCTCGATTTATTTTCTTATATCAAATCTAGGTTTAAGCTCTTATATTGACCATATCAACTGACTAGATATCAATCCAACTATTGTACATGCATAATTTTCATAGAAATGGATTTTATCATCTACCCCCAATATACATCATAACTGCATTTAACTTCTAAGGAATTTATCATAAGGGTGCCATACAAGTATAATATTTTCTTTAACTAAAAGAACCACAACCTTAGCTAGTAAACTTTCATATTTACAAGTTCACTTAAAATCCATATAAGAAAAAAAACATGGTTGTATAACCTTGTGCAATGTAGGAAATTCTAATTTAACCATATAACATACGATTTTAATTTTCCTAATTGATTCATGGTCATAAAAGGTAATATTTAGCTTTTTGATTCATCACAATACAATGTATGGTTTGTTTTTCTCTAGTCGATTCATGATTTTATAATGTATCAATTTAACTTCCTTGGCCAAATTAAAGCTATACAACATCTAATCTATCCAATTTGCAACCATATAAAATCTGATTCATCCAAATGAGTGGTCATGATTGTATAATAAAATTCAATCCCAACTTGTGGCCATATAGCTCAACTCAACCTTTGTATAGCCTTTGATAACCTTACAATTTATGTATGAATTGCTAACTTTGCGACTTGGCAGTTTAATCATTCAATTATTTATTCCCAATTACCAACAATTAGCAAGAATTGAACTTTGGTTCCCAAATGATAGTATGTATCCTGAACTTCTTAAAATTCATGTTAAATTGATTCAATTAAGCTTAAATTTATGTCATATGTAAGATACAATAGATGACCAATTTCAAAGATTCTCATGAACATCAATGGCAAAACAAATTTGTTATTTGTCACTTCCCATAACTCTTTTGTTGATATTTTGTAGCCCTATGTGGTAATACTATGTAATAATAATTTCTAAGTCTAACTTCTAAGGATTTTTCTAGTAGGTATTCAAATATAGCTATATGGTTTTCCTCCTCTAATTGTTTGTTGATGAAATACTATTGTGCTATATGTCTTTATTAGTAGGTGAATAGAGAATGCAATATTGACTTGGATACATCCCATCTCTAAACTATCCTCCTAGTGAACTAGTGAACATTATGGTTTGGTACTTAGCTGCCTCAGTAGATGGAAATATGTCCATAGGATGACCAATTGTTTAGTCTTTATAGTCAAATTGACGTTAGGCGCTCGATAATTTCCTGGTTATTCTATGTGGTACTAGTGTTTGGCCTAGAGGTTAGTTGGTTTCTGACTAGTACATTGTTTCATATTAGAATCTTACAATTGAAAGAAGGAGCATTGTCACTTAATTTTAAGAATCTGTAATCCATTCATATTCGAGGATGTCCACATTTAGCGTGATAGACCAACATTTTGGGATTATTTGTAACACAACCTTCAGTGTGATTTTTCCTTTTTCATTATGCATTCTCGCAAGCATGCTATAATACCTTCAATGTTTCCATGTCCTCTTTTTATAAGTACTTAGGGAATCAATTCCTCCATGCTAGAATTTTGTTGGAGTATTTTCTACTTGAGTTTTTTTCCATTTGGATCACATCACTTTGTGTGGTATTTTAGTAGTTTGTTTCATTTTCTTTTGAGAATTCATCTAATCATATATGGATTTAGGTTTCATATCTTTGAATCACCAATTTCATAGAACATATATCACTTTATTCCTTACCATCATTAGAAGAATTATCTATAACAACAAATTTTCTATCTCGCTTAATAGTATTTGAGATCAATGCTCCTATGGTTAGGAGAAATGACAAGGATTCTAATCCCTATGATTTACATATGTATTGTTATCTCCAATGATTATAATTAGGATATTATCAATGTGGATTCATTTGTTGAATGTCTTTTATTATCTAATATTAGGCACTAGTTGAGTTTTTTTATTGGGAATGGTAGAGATATTTTCTCAACCAATTCATTTTTTTGTTTATAAACCTTAATTTGTTAGATCAATTGATTTTCTCTCCCCAATTTTTGGAGGTAGCTTTTCTCTTGTAAAGCTATTTAAGGTTCTCATTTGCTTAATAACAATTCAATTTAGTATTTAATCTATACAAACTCATATCATGAGTGAGATTTCCCATATCATTAGGAAATGCCACACAAAATAATGTACAAAATTTTATATTGCTCGTAAGTGTCATTCTATACTTATTTATTTCAATGAGTTTCGTTTCATATTCCTAATAATTGTGATAATTTACCAAATATTATTGTCCAAATGCCTCTCCCCTAATTTTGTAATATCATTAAAAGTTGATATTTTTCTTCCACGTCTTGTAACATAGTTTCCAACATTTATGTGTTTCTTCTTGCATTGAGTATTATATTTATATAAGTATCTCTCTTTTTCCCAACTTTATATCTTAAAGACTCCATGGTACATTTTTCTTCTCAATAATAAGTTTAGTCTATGTTAAGTTGGGCTTTCAATATCTTGAAATACTAATCCAAAACCTTGGTGTTTTAGTTAGAGTCCATTTTTCTTGAAAATATCATTAACTAGAATACTCAATGATTTTATTGACCCCTATTTAAGTTGATTACAATTTTATTAAATTTTAAACCAATTATGCTATTGGTTAGTTCACAATTACATATAAATTTTAACGAAAAATTTAAATTATAATAATTTCTTTTAAATAAAAATTACTTAAAATAAATTTGAAATCCTAACTTTTGTTTAACCCTCCCTACATATTTTTTCAATCAAAATTTCTTTAATCTTAAAAAGCCATATCCCATTAACATTGCATTAATATATATCTATATACACATTAATATCCAGTAACGTACACCGACTCTCCGACTCTCATCAGCTATCATAAATGTTGGATAGCTTTGTAAACCGGCACAGTTCCCACCGAGGCATTGTAACCCGCGAATGCTATGCCTCAAGCTCCGCACTGCACGTCTCGAGGACAAGGGACATATTTAACATGCGCATAGACCTTCAACTATGAGAGTTTTCATTATGACCGGTGAGAGATTTCTTAAGAGAACCATAAAAGTTGTTTTATAATTATATTTATTAAGTTAATAATGTATTTTATGAAGATTAATATTTATTAAGATTAATGTGGTTTATATTTTAAGAAGAAGAATCTAACTATAATTTTTCAATATCTTATTTTTATGCTAAAAAAAAGGAAAGAAGAGCACCAAGATCATTATAGTTGGGTTACTTAACAAGTCAATAAGATTGGAAGTGTGACATATGTTTTAGGGAAATGAGAGTAGATGTCATTAACGGCCTTACCATGCAAAAGAAAGTGATTTTCATGCTCCACTCTCTTTGCTCACAAATTCTATCATCCTAGGGAGTCTTGAGAGTAGACCACCACCCTGTTTCACTTCGAAGCTCATGATAATTAGTTCTAATCTTAGGGATGTTCATCTTTTCATCAAGATTGTCAAAACACAAAGATAAAAATAAAAAGATAATTCTAGTTTTCAAGGGTAGGGTTGATCACCTCCTTATAGTATTTTAGCTTCCTTTTACCCTCCAACTCCTTATCATCAAATAACTTATACTTAAATTTGAAGGTGATATTATAAATAAATAAATATTTAAAAATATTTACAAACATTAGGTAAAATAATTAATAATTTTAAATCTCATTTTTAATCTTGATTTGATGAAAGCCAAAAAGATATTGTTAGAGAAAAATACTAAATATAACTCCATAGAGACTCAGTGTACTAATATAATGAATCAAGTGTTTTATGTTCAATATAATAGTATAAATTGTTTTAAAATAAATATGATATAATGTTTTTTTAATAATATTGAAATTGTCATTTGTTTCAAATATTGTACTCTAAAAAGTAGATCTTTTCTTCCTGGAATGGTTTCAACATTAGTATTCTTGGAATACTCTTTTGTATCCCATGGATGAGAAGTTTCTTCCATAGCATGCTTTCCCTTTTGTATTTAAGCTATCTGAGATTTTAAAGTAGAGATTTCTGATTTGATATTATGAATTTCTCTACTTACCTCTCCCAAAGTGAGTGAACAAACTTTACCAGCAGCTGGCTCTTGATGTCGCTGAAAAGATCTGTTGTTTTGTTCAAATGATGCATCAACAAAAAGTGGCTTCTTCGTTGAATTTTTGGAAGAGCTAGAACAAAGCTGGTCCATGAATGCTTCTGTGAGCCTGTTCTTCATTTCTCCTTCTTCCATTGCACAGATCTAAGAAAGAATTTTGATTTCTTCTTTTTCTGTAGCAACCATCAATACTTTTTCTTTAGGTGGAGGATGATAGTACTCTTCAATATTGGCATCACTATAATATTTTGAATTAGAATCAGTATACATATGACAGGGGCAATTTTCAAAATCAGTGTGGCAATCACAGTTTTCTAATTTTGAACATGAGCAAGGCTGCATGTAGGCTTGCAAATCTTCTTCAGAAGAGCTATAGGAGTCAAGAGATGACTCTTCAAGCTGTTGCCACTAAATTTGGTCTTTAATCACCACATTAGGACATTGTTCTGATCTGTGACTGTGGGAACCACACTTCATACACTGGATTTGTCCTTCTGTTTTGACAGTTTACCTCTTTGGAATAGGGCTTGTGACTTTTTCCCTCTGTTCTTCTTTGATTCCTCACCTTCTGGACATTTGGTGGAAGTATGTCCAGTTTTACCACATAACTAGCAAGTAAGCTTGTTCCATTTTTCTTGCTTAGATGTATGTAGATGAATATCAGAGAGTTTGTAATAATGTGTCTGGGAGACATACCTGTAATACCCTTTCCTTGCTGCAAAAGAACCTCTAATTCTGTGAGAGGGATTTCTTTGATGTCTGTATAATTTAGTAGTCTGTTTATGTTCCTTTGTGGCCCTCTTCTTAGCTTTTCTTTTCTGGACCAAAGGATCATCAATTGTGAATCCATATTTGTTGCAAATGGACTTTTTTCTAAAAGCTTGGAAAGTTTTTTCCAATGGTCTGTTCACTTTGGAAATTGTGCATAGACTGACTAGTGTCTTGGTTATATGAGAATAAATCTCACCCTAAGTGTATGATTCAAAAGGTAACTAGAACATTTCTTGCAATTTGATGTAATCAACAAATCTAGATGGAAGGGCAACAAGATATACCTGTTTCCATAAAATATTTTTGAATCTTTTACTTCATAAATCCTCTGCATCTAGTCCCTATGGAAGCCTTCATATTGTGACATTTTGTGGCACTTAAGATTCATGAGGATGACCTCATGTTTGTCTGCAATTTCTGCTTCACAACCACACCAATGCTCTAATATCATAGAAGTTAGAGCTCCGATCATGTTGCTGATTGTTGTGCCATATGAATTATGAATCACATCTCCGGCTTCATCCTTGAGGACTTCAGCTTCCATTTTTGCCAATAATGCTGGAGATGATTATGTTTCCCACCACCTGAGTAGTGTTCCTGTAAAACACTGAATAATGGTTTTGCATGCTTCTATTTCACTTTTACCTCTGAGGCACATGATTTTACATTCAGTAAACATCATATCAAGCAATTGTCTAATCTAACCAACACTCAGATTATCAATATTCCATTCTCGGTGTGACTTAGCGAAAAGGGTATGAGATTCTGGAAGCTTGCCTTTTCCTTCTATATCAGGTGCAGGATAGTTATTGAACCTACTTTCAAGTGGTTCATAAATAGGGAGAATATGGGATTCAAATTCTTTCTGTTCTTATTCTTCTTCCTTGAATATGGAAGCAATTGTGATTTTCTCTGTAGCCTCTGAAGATGGGGCTACTTCTTTTGGAAATAATGCCAGAAAACTGTCAACTGGTTTGATAGGATCTTGAATCTTGATATTTCTTTTATAAAGGAATGAAGTAGGAACTAGTTTATCAACTTTAGACAAGCTTATTTTTTCAACCTTTTTAGTTAAACTAGTGATTAAGCTTTTAGTAGTACCCATGTGGTCTACTATATTTTCCTCTACTTCTTCTATCTTATTCAAAGATTCTTTGGCATATGACTTGACAATTGATGAGGAGTATTGTACCTCATTCAAGCTTCTGTTTACTTCATTGAGAGAAACTTGAACAATGTCAAACTGTTCTTTTATTTCTACAGTCTTTGCTGTATTTATTTCTAGGCCTTTTATTGCAGTATTAGTCCAGTTGATCTATTCACTGTACTTTTGAATTCTTCCATCTATTCCCAGAGCATTATCATCTTTTTGAACCAAAGGAACTACCTTTGCTGTATTTTGATTTTCTCCTATGATAATTCCTCTATATGGGGGAAAAGAAGATGGTGTCTCCACTTTTCTACCATCTAAAGTAGTCCAGGCATGTTTGGTGGATGATGAAGAAGATGTTTTGATCATCACAACTTCAGGGGAAACATTTATTTTCCATTCATAAAAACAAATCTAGGAATTTGTTACTTCCATGTAATGTTTCCAATCCTGGGACAATTTAATCTTCTCCTCAATAGTATGTCTGAGACCAAACTGTTCTACTTCTAGATGAGTGAATAAATTCCAATTCAACATGGCTTTCATCCATTTGGAACTTATTTATGATTTTAGGTAGCCATTCATTAAGGTAAAGAACTTGTGCATTTCTATTACTGCATGATTTTTGTAGCCTTCTGGAATGGGGCCAAATCTGGATGGAGGGATCAAACCTTTTGTTTTTTTTAAATAACATAGCCCATATTTTGGCTTGGTTTGCCTCATTGTGCTAAACATTTCTGTCAATCTGGGGTCTTCACCTTCTAAGGTGATAATTTCATGCATCATCAAAATATGGCCAGACTCAGGGTCATGCGGAAAAGGAATGTCTAAACACTTTGGATTTGGGCATGGACTAACTGAGGTAGAAGGAGGAGCCTCTCTAGTCCTTGGATGATGATTCTCATGAATGACAGATTCAGTAAGGGTACACAAATTTATAGCAGACTGGCATTCAGGACATTCGACTTCTAAAGAATTGAAATTTACAAGTTAGGCAAATTCAAATAAAGAAATATGTCTACAAGAAACTAAACTTGAGCAAGCGGTATCAACAACAGATGGATCACGATAAAAATGTGAACTTTTGCAAGCTTGTTCAATCCTTTTGTAGTCAATTGTCGATCTTCTTGGAAAGGATAATACAGTAGAGGATTGGTTTTCTTGGATGTCTATAGAGGTTATCTTTTTGAGAGCAAGAGGCTTGGGATTTGAGACTACCCAGTGTTCGGGGAATGTGAGATCTTCCCAACGGATGGTCTGATGTTTTATCTTCTGATTCTTAGAATCTGTTAGAATAATAACACTCACTTTTGAATCACGACTGGGCTTATGGAGGACTGCAGGATATAAAGTATTTGTATGTCAAAAGCATCCTCTGGTCTGGATAACAATATTATGTCTTTTCTTATGCATATCAAACCTGGTAGTTTGAATCTGCAACTGTAAGATTTGATCTATGGTCTCATCAAAGACATATAAGGAAAAATTTGGGTAGCAGTCAAAATAGATGGGACCGGGCGACAATTCCTCCTATTAATGAATCGGTATACTTATTATGAGTGAGATCTCTAACTGTGGCTAGAACAAAGGTATTCAATCCTTGATGAGTTAGAGGATTTATCTCATACTTAGTATTTAACCTCTTAGCTTCGGCCTGTAACTGTTTTGGATTTAGCAGGGAAATAGACTGAACACTATTAGAATTTTCTTGGATCTAGCTAATTGACTCTTTGATACTAATTCTAGTAGCAACTCTTAATTGAAATATAGACAAATCAGAATAGACTTCTGATGAGCAATACTAGGGAGTTTCCATCGGGCAGAAGAATATGATTCTTCGTATTCTAGTTCGGTCTGATTTAAAACAAGACTAGAACTTGATGCAAACATATCTCTGAGCGGATTCCCTATGGTAGAAGACTCTCTCTTCTAATTCACAGAAAGATACAGATTTCCTGAATGGATCCATTTTCTTATAATGAATGATGATTTTGAACACCAACCTTTTGAACCAGACCTTACCGACTCTAATACCAATTTGAAACAGAGGCTTCAATGAAGCTTGCTGCAATGCTGCTATAGTAGCACGTGCTCTGGTATCTTGGCCTTGTTGTATCTCTTCACTTGCCTTCACTTATCGACCTCTAGTGAATCCGACATGAACTCAACGTGAACCTACTTGGTTTTTTCATGCTCTGCGACCTTACACATAGTTTCCTCGCCTTTCCACAGTCTGATGTCCCTTTAAACCTTTAGTGAACCTCTGATGAACTTTCAGTGAACTTCGAGTGAAGATAATGAGACAACTACTACACAGTAGACTTTTGAAACTAACACATAGGTATTCAAATGCAAAAATGTCTTCTCATATTATATATCAGAAAAAGATTTAGATTATAGAGAGTATTCTTTTCAAAGATAGAATATTGTTGCATTTATCAGACTTTTTCTTTTCACTGAGGAGTAAGCATTACCGAAGGCTTCCTGGCAACAGATAGGCTTTGTCTAAGAATTTACAGACTCCTAAACAAACTCACTAAGACTTCTGATAGATCTGGCCACTTTAGGTTCTTACCAGTGCCAACACATTGATACGCAGGCTTCTCAGATCTCTAAGATTCTAAGACTCTAAAAATTTATCACTCCAACTCCGAATGCCTCATTCATGAGCCTTACCCACTTTTTATAGGAAAATAGAGGGGACAAACATTAGCGTTGGACATCTTATAAAGGGACAAAATCATTGCTTTCGGGTAACACTGAGGTGACATCTGCACAAAGATTCCAGGTCCAGAAAAGTAAATCCTACAGAAAATATGTTAAATGCATTAAATAAATAGTGGATGCTTTTGTACAGCAAATCCCATGAGAAAAGTTGGCCACAATTGAATCCTTGTGACTGGACCTCATGATTACACTGTTGGATGCTTTCATTGGATAAGCCCATGAGAACCATCAAAATATAGTAATTTCAAGGAATATATGCTTTTTATAAAGTACTTCATCCCATGATTTGGTAAGAATTGGCCTAACAATCATGGGTTTCCTTAAAATGATTTGATGTCTTACTTTAGTTAATACAAGCCATTCATAATGTTTGGACATGTATTCTTTTAAAGTATTATTTTCATCATGGAAAGGTGACCATTCTCCTGCCATCATTTCAAACCATCAAAATATAGTAATTTCAAGGAATATATGCTTTTTATAAAGTACTTCATCCCATGATTTGGTAAGAATTGGCCTAACAATCATGGGTTTCCTTAAAATGATTTGATGTCTTACTTTAGTTAATACAAGCCATTCATAATGTTTGGACATGTATTCTTTTAAAGTATTATTTTCATCATGGAAAGGTGACCATTCTCCTGCCATCATTTCATTGACAGTTTTATATGGCCGATGGAAGCAATCTCCAATGTTGTACTCAAAGTAGATGTCACAATGCATTCGGCAATGAGATTCATGATATAGTGGAACAATTGTTGTTCTGTTAACTCCGTAGTGCCCACCACTTTGTAACTAGTCACATTGTTGGTTTCTTTGCATTATCCCAATTGTACTAAGTTTTAATTTAGTATAATGGGTTTCTTCTTTGTCATCTACATTCAATAGATCCCACCATAACTATTTGTAGGCTGAAAAGTCGTATATTGTATCAGGAAAGATTAATTTGGGATCTCCTCTTGGCCATAAAGCTGTAGTTTGTGTAGGCACGGGCCATGCAAGATTTCTATTACAATTTATAGAGAAATATTTTTCATGGATCCCACGACGAATTCCTCCATGTGACCAGATACATGTGATATCATGAAAATCTCTTTTGAGGGCATATTCTACATATAGGGCATCTGTTTTGGCTTTTGTATAAATCATGTCGTGTATCCATCTGCTTCCTTTTGGATACACTTTCCTTTCTGGTACAAGATGCAAAATATATGTATGAGCTTGCAAATTTTCATCTAATACTTTGGTATTTCTTAACTACCAAGTTGGCTTCCAATTGTTTCTGTATTCTTCCCAAACCTGGTTACCTGGTATTGTTCTCAGAACTTCCTATTTCTAACTTTGGTCCCATTCTATAACAATAACCATGAGATGTTCTTAATGTTGGATAAATTCTCCACTGAGAAAGTCTAGTAAACATTTTTTGTGCCTTTGATATGCTCAACTTGAAAGTCAAAATTGGCAACGAGAGCTTGCCATCTAGAAAATTTAGCCTCTCCTGGTTTCTTGATATCTTTAGTTAAAACTTTGCTTAAAGTCGAGGCGTCTATTCTAAGAAGAAACTTTTTGTTTACCAAATGGATATAAAATTTATTGATACAATTCCACATAGCTTTTACCTCTTTCTGAAATGTGGAATATTTTTGTTCAGTAGGATTCCAGGTCCCTGATGCAAACTGGACAATTTGTTTAGCGCCATCTTTTCTTTTCTTCAGTATACCTGCCCATCCTATGTTGCTGGCATCTGTCTCTACAATTCTGAATTAATTGTCATCAGATACATATAAAATTGGAAGAGTTTTTACCTTTTCCTTGATGTTCTAGATAGCTTTGGTATGTACATCTGGTCACTGGGGTGGATCCTTTCTGAGTCACTGATTAAGTATGCTTCTGTCAATTGCACAATGCTGATAGAAGTTACAGACATAATTTAAACAACCTAAAAACCTTTGGAGTTGAGTTTTGTTAGTGATGACATCTGGGAACTTATCAACAAACTCAAGTGCATGCTTTTGCAAAGTGATTTGGCCATTAAAGATATTATGGCCAAGAAATATGATAGAAACTTGAAAAACTTCTATTTTCTTTTTGCTCAGGACTAAACCATTTCTTTTCACCAGCTGTACAAATGTATGAATATGCTTCAAATGGTCTTGGATATTCTTAGAGAAAATTAGAATATCGTCAATATAAACTATAAGCCAATCAAAATAAGGCTTAAAGATTTTGTCCATTACCTTATGAAATTTAGACAGAGCATTCTTTAGCCCAAAATCCATGACATTCCACTCATAGTGGCCTGCAAATATCCTGAAAGAATTTTTGGATTTATCTTCTTCAGTTGCCAGAATCGAGCTTTCAGATCAAACTTGGAGAATATTTTTGCTCTTGCTATCCTTCCCATTAAATCTCCTTTTTGAGGGATAGGATAAGTGTTGTCTGCAAGAAAAGAATTTAGAGGTTTAAAATTTATTACCAAACGTGGAATTCCTCTAATTTTCTATGCTCTTTTATTGACATAGAATCCATAATAGTTCCATGTATTTTCAGATTCTCTGATGATTTTTCGATCCAGTAGCTGTTTGATCTCTTTCTCACACAAGTCCCTATATTCCTTGTTTATAGGAATAGCTCAACTTTTACAGGGCTAGCCTGTATATCCTTCTTTGTAAGGTAATTGGACTATGTGCTATTTTCTATGCCAAAAGGCATTCAGCTCTTCTGAGCAACATTCTTCTTCTATCTGCTTCTTTATTTCCTCAATCTTTCTTTTGACTTGAGGACCTTCAACTGTTCTTCTACCTTCAATGTAGATTTTAGATCTTTTAGATTTGTCAATTTTGCTTCGGCTTTGTCCAAATTTTGGACAGTCTGGATCATAGTAGAAACTCTAGGATTGGAGATATAAGGTATCTCAATCCTTCTTGTTATTCATTTTGATGTAGGAACAAAAATGAAATAACCAACTTGATTTCCTTAATTATTTTGTCTTTTGTTTTTTTTTGTTTTTTTCCTTTAAGAGCAGTAATTAAATGATTAAAAATACATTTTGCATATGTAATTCATGAGTATATTCAAGTAAAAATCTAACAATAACAACATTATGAAAGGAGCTCGTGAGAGGCAAGAGTCACAAAAATGACTACATTTCCTCAACATTAAAACAAGACTATAGGTGTATTTCTCCACCAAAAATAGGTGGCATAGGATGATATCACCACAAAAATCACTTCTATCAATGAGCATGCAAAATGAAATAAATACAATGTGGACATACCCAACCCAAAAAAAGATTATTATTCCACCATTAAGTAAGGAAGAAAATATATATTAAAACAATATCATATTTGTCCATGAGAATACAAACAAAATGGATTGAAACATTGACTGGTCCATAAGAAGCAAAAGTTTTGGAGTTGTAGAACCCTCTCTTAACAAAGTTATTATGTTGTAACATCCTAGATTATATCTCTGTACTGTTGATGGAAGCATTCATGTGATTGGCCATTCAACAGTTCAATGAAAACCCAAATTTTATTTTACGAAGGAAGATGTTCTTTGGACAAGCATCCCACAGTATGGGGTTCCTTTCTATGTAAGTATGAGAGTATGAAAATGAGATGAAGATTTTTATGATATGATTGACCTCCTCAAGAATAGGAAATAAAAAAATTATTCTTGCAAGTAATAGTGTTATTAAGGCAGTTTAAAGTTAACATTGAGTCCCCAAATACATTTGACTAAGTGGAATCATTTTCTTTTGCAAATAAAATTAGGTGTTTGTAGGCCATGAGTTTTGGTTGATTATTTGTCTTGAGACTGAATCCCAATTTTGACTTTGAAATTGTGATATGGAGAAAAGAATAAGATAAACCCTCCTCCATTGTTTTTTCCATTATTGATAGTGGCACTATCAAAGTTTGCCCATGGCTTTGAAATGCCAATATTCTCAATATTTATGACTTTAAGGGCTGGAATACATGATTTGGATGGTACTGACTTATGATAGCCAATAACCTCACGTGAAATATGAACAGAGGCCGAAATCCTATCTTGGAAAACCTCCTTATTTTTAGCTAACCATACCCCCCAACAAACAATTAGAAGAAGGGCATTGAAAGAATGAAAACTAGGGTTGGCACACCATGTTTGCTAAGAAGCCTCTAGATCCACCCTTTCCAAAGAATAGAGTGATTTGAAGCAAATCTACATACATTACACACTAGTATAAAGAAGGGGCATGTCGTTTCCTCATTATTTTGACATAACAAACACTAGCCAAACCCAATCATGTAGCTTCTTTGGAGAAAATACTAGGTAGGGAGCTTCTTCCTCATAGGGCACCACACACACAATTTTGGTTGCATGGGAAATTTACATTTCAGTACCAGTTTCCGCCAACATTTTTTCTCCGTCACCATATTATTCGCTAGAACGAAGATGAATCCCAACTTAGGAGAGTAAGATCTAAATGGAAAAATTCCCTAAATAAGTTCATGAGATTTGTCTATCAGTTTAATGTGATCATTAGTTAAATCTTGTACGTATTTCTACTAAGAAGCCCAACACTCCTCCTCTAGGCCCAACTTCGCGGCCAAAATCCATCCCTAAGTCCAAATTGATGTAAGAAATAGATCTGTAATGTGCATTATCTTGTTATAACCTCGGTCCCATAGCATATTAATCAAAAGAGGGGACAACTTTAGACACATGCCATAATGGGGCCACAAATCAAAACCAATTATTAACCTTGTTGCTCCTACCTACCCGCTAGGTAAGAGAACTTCCAATGTTACCAAACGAGTTGAGAGCTGCACTTCAAATGACTAATACATTTGATCTTGGTTTTTTTTGTCCTTGTAATCTAGTATTCGAAGAATTAGGGACAATATACTTGTGGGTTTCCACCAAGGTCCACACATTGTGAGTAGATATTAGTCTATATCTATATTTGACAACCAAAGATTTTGAAAAATGGAAGAATTTCTTTAAACCCCAACCACCTAGTAATTTTGGAATAGTAATAATTTCTCCCTTAACCCAAGGAAGCCTCCTCCCCCCAAAATATTTCCTCCCTTCCCAAAGAAAGTATGAACATAGTTTCATGATTTTATCAAAGACACATTTGGGGATCCAAGATAAATATGACCAAGATACCGGGATGGCTTCTAACATAGATTTTATAATAACTAATATACCTTCACTTGAAGGCCATATATGGTACCAGTTGTTCAAATGTTTTTCCACCTTGGCAATGAGCCAAGTCCAATCTACTTTACTATAGCTATTTTATTTCATATAAAAACCTGAATATTTCAATCCCTACTCTAATGGTTTAGCATCATAAGGAAGAAGAAGGGAAATGTGGTGAATCTCCCTATTTGATAGACTATTGTGATATATAGTAGATTTATGAGCGTTGATTGACATCCCACTTCCCCACCCAAAGAGGGAAAGAATCTTCACTAGGACAATTATCACCCAAACTTCTCCATTTCAAAAAATAAGAATATCATCAACAAATAGGAAATGGGTATATCCATGGTTTTCACATTGAGATAAACACCAAAATCACCATGCATCTTATCTTTAAATGGGGGGTGACTTAAGCCTTCATCCATCAGTAAAGAAAAGAAGATAAGATAAAGGGAAACTCTAGCACAACCATCTTTGACCATGGAATAAATAAAACGTTGAGTCATTTATGAGAACTACAAAAGAGACCAACTAAATACAACTCATAGACCAATTAATGAAATCTTGGCTGAAATTTGAATGGGTAAAAAGGAGCCTCGTGTAAATCTAATTTACTCTATCATAGGCTTTAGATAAATCAATTTTGACAATAACCCCTTTTAGGTTTTGAATTTTTATGTTGTGTTTACCTTTGTGGGCCACACCAATAGCCTCAGGAATTTTCCTCCCCTGCAAAAAAATGAATTGTCCAAAGAGATCAATCTAAATAGAATGGGTTTGATCCTTGATGCAATTATCTTCCCAAAGATATTGTATATAACATTACAAAGAAGGAGAGTGGATGGACCCCTTCAAGAATAAGGGAAATAAAGGTTGAGCTGAAAGTTGGGTGGATTCTACCTTCCTTCCTAGATTCTTCAACCACCCTTAAAGGATTGAGGCTTAGAGTATTAAAAATCTCAAAAAAAAATCAACACCAGTGTCGTCCAACCGAGGACTTTTATGTCTTTGTAAACTGTTGAATAACACTTGGAGCACCTCTAAAGATACCTCCTCCATTATTTCTCTACTTTCCTCTTCATCCACCATTGTAGGGATGTATTGGGGAGTTTATATAACCTCAACAGGTGATGTTTCTGGAGGAGCTCTAAAATAATATTTAATGTGTCATTTACCCATATTTAGCAAACCATCCAAGGGTGAGATCTCAATTCCATTTTCATGCTACAAAATCTAGATGGTGTTTACCATTTTCTGGCCTTTAGTAAAGGCCTAGAAAAAATTCGTATTTTCGTCTCTATTTTTTTAACTAAATGGTTCCTGGTTTTAGGTATCATTCCTCCTCCCAGATTATAATAAGGTCGATTTTTTAAAATTGTATTTTCATCTCTACCTTTTTAACTAAATAGTTCGTTTTAAGCACCATTCCTCCTCAGTTATAATAAAGTCAATTTTTTCCTTTTTCAAAATTTCTCAAAATCTCACTACATTCTTGGATGGAGAACCCTTCCCCTTAAAATTTGAAATAATTAGGAGCTTCCTTTCTCTCTCCTCCCACTCTTAGACCTCTAAAGTTTCCTTTTTGCTCATTCCTTAGTTTTTTGTTGGATTAATTTTAGATTTGTTTCAAATTGGGTGGTTTAGGTGGAGGAATTCCCTGGTTTCCATCGCTGCCCAGAAAAACCTCCGGCTCTGGCCACCTGCAATTCCTCCGCCCAGTTCGATTCTGTGAACTTCCAAAGACTAATAAACAGGGATCGTGGCTTAATTTTAGATTTGTTTCAAATTGGGTGGTTTAGGTGGAGGAATTGCCCGGTTTCCATTGTCGCCCTGAAAAACCTCCGGCTCCGACCGCCGGTGATTCCTCTGCCCAGCTCCGCCACCCTCCGCAAGCTCTGCCCAACTCGATTTCGTGAACTTCCAAAGACTAATAAACAGGGATCCGTGGCGCAATGGTAGCACGTCTGACTCGAGATCAGAAGGTTGCGTGTTCGATTTACGTCGGGTTCAATGTTGCCAGTGCGTTTATTCTTCGCCCAAATGTTCTTTATCGGCTGCGTCCCAGTCCAGAAGTCCTTTTGGCACTTCGCCTTTCCACTGGAAGATCTCTAACAGCTCGCCTACCTCCCCTACCTACGACAAAGGAACAAGGTACATCAGTTAACTGGAAAATAATCTTTAGGAACAGTTGCGATAACCCTCCGCTAATTTTAGCAGAGGATTATCTCTAACTCAAAGTTCTTTACGAACTACAGAGTGCAAAGCGAAAATAACATACGAGAGCCAAGAGAAGGTTGTGAGGGCTGTGAAATTGATCCCAATCTCGCTCCCTTGAGAACTCGGCCATTGAACTCGACCATTTTCTTCTGCAAATCTTTGTGTAACGTTGCCTACCTTGTTCCTTTGTCGCAGGTAGGGGAGGTAGGCAAGCTGTCAGAGATCTTTCAGTGGAAAGGGGAAGTGCCAAAAGGACTTCTGGACTGGGACGCAACCGACAAAGAACATCTGGGCGAAGAATAAACGAACTGGCAACATTGAACTCGACATGAATCGAACATGCAACCATCTAATCTGGAGTCAAACACACTACCATTGCACCACAAATCCCTGTTTATTAGCCTTTGGAAGTTCACGGAATCGAGCTAGGCGGCGCTGGGCTGAGGAATTGCCGATGGCGTGAGTCGGAGGTTTTTTGGAGCGGCAACGAAAACTGGGCAATTCCTCCGCCTAGGTAGACTCCTCCGTTGCTGATTCATTCAAAAGGGAGGAATAGGGAGTCGAGTGAGACTTAACTAGATTGTGTTGTCTTCGACGTAGGTAATATCGGTCACGTTGCTGTGCACTTTCAGATCTATCTCGGTCACGTTCTTCGTGTTAGTGGGATACTGCTCGCAGTGTCCAGACGAACCCAGAGGCGGTGTCCAATATCTGTTCTGCGTATAAGGACCCTACCTCCGATTCGAATTCCCCCGGGCTGTACTACCTGGATCAAAGACAGCTGTGTAGGTAACCTCCAATGCATGGATGCCCCCCACGGCCATTGCGAGAAGAAGTAGAGCAATAAATTTTGCTGCTGCCATACTCAACCGATCACAACATTCAACAAAATCAAATCGTGAATGAATAAAATGATGAGAAGGGAGTTGATTTCTGCTTGTTTATGACGAGAGGAGGTTTCCCATAGAAGGTGACATGTGGTGGGTTATCCAGAACTGTGGCTGCAAAATCAACCGTTTTCTTTGTGGGTGCTTCCTCCTTAACCCCAATTTACAATTTGGATAACGACGACTTCCATTAGTAGCCTGGTGTTGCTGTAGAAATGATAATATCCCAGTGAGGTTTTTAATAATTTTAAAGATTAGCATAAAAAATTATTACCATCACAAACGATACGACCATTTCGATATCAACCCTCACAAATTTCATATCACAAAGATAAACCTCAAAAGACTCTTTAAAGTTAAACTCACCTGGTTCTTATATAATTTTGAAAATGGTAAAAGCTAGATTTACGGAAATTGGATTTTTGTACTCATAAAATGGCATTTGCTAAGACTCGCTTTAAAATTAAACTACCTTGTTCCTTTTAAAATTTTGATAATGGTAAAACCTAAATATTATAGAAGTTGGATTTTTCTACTCCTAAAATGGAATTTGTTACAGGATTAAATCATTTTCGTTATCGCCTCTCGGAGATTTCATGCTAAAACCATAAAAATTGTTTTAAAATTAAATTATTAAATTAATAATTAAAAAAACATTTGTTATGAATAATTTATTAATTTTTGTCTCATAATTAAGAAGATTTCAGTCATGAAAGCCAAAAAAAAAATGTTTATATATGTTAGAATAAAACACTACATTATAATTTCATAAGAAACTCATTGAATATCAATATGATGAATTAGGTGTTTATGTATAAAATATAATAGTATTATTTTTTTTCGTATAATAAGTGTAGATATATTTTAATTATAAATCTACCAAGAGCCTAGAGGGATCAAATCCCTTGAGATGAAAACTTCTTAATATGGACAAAGAGTGAGATTATTGAAGCTTTATTGTACTTATAAATAAACAAACCAAACAAGTATATTATATATTTTAATTATGGTTGACAGATGTATTTTTACCACTTCTCCTAAGTATACCCACTCATAATGAAATTTTATAATATTTTTAATTAAATAAAACACACACACACAACAATGTGTAACTCCAACTTGAACACACATATTTACATGTCTCTCTCATATTGTGTTGTAAAATGAGCCTTTTGGGCTCAATAAACATGAATGTGAATGAATTATTTATTTTCTTCAAAATATTTAAATTTGTCATTTTGGTTTTTAAATATTGAACCATAATTCATGGAATCTATTGAGAATATGTAATTATTTTGTTTCGTCTTTTCATTTTGTTTCATATTTCGTGGTAGAAAAAGATTCATAATTTCATTCATATTAAAATGATTGAAAGCAGATTTTCCATATACACTTCATGAATATATTTAAGTAAAACCCCAACAATAAAAAAATTATGAAAAGAGTTCCACACGGGGAAAGACTCACAAAATGCCTATACATTTCCTCAACATCAAACCAAGACTTATAGATGTATTTCTGGACCTGAAATAGGTGGTAGGAAAAAAATCCCTTTTGACCATCAATATGCAAAATGGAATAAATACAATGTGGATGTAGTGAACACAGACAATGATTGCTACTTCACCATAGACTAAGGAAGATAATAAATATCAAAACAATGTTATATTTCTCCATGAAAAATAAAATTGGATTGTTTATGAAAATAAATAAGAAAAACTATGAATAGCAACATTCGGTGATCCATAAAAAGCATAAATTATGGTGTTTATGTTGCAACATCATGGACTGTATCTTTCTATTGTCAATGAAAGCATTCATGTGACTCACCAAAAACCCAAAACTTATTTTCTGAAAGAACTTCTTTGGACAAGCATCCTAGAGTATGGTTCCTTTTCTTGTAAATATGAGAGCATGAAAATGAGATGAATGTGTCAATGATTTGATTGATCTCCTCAAGAATACGAAATAGAAAAATATTCTTGCAAGCAATATTGTTATAGAGCCAATTTGAAGTTAACATTGAGTCCCCAAATATATGTAACTAAGTGCATCCCTTCTCTTTTGTAAACAAAAGCAGGTGTTTGCAGGCCATGAGTTTTGGTTGATTATTTTTCCCAAGACCCAATCCCATTTTGATTTTGAAATTGTTATATGGAGAAAAGTATAAGATAAACTCTCCTCCATTATCCTTTCCATTATTGATAGTGGCACTCTTGAAGTAATCCCATGGCTTTGAATTGTCAATATTCTCAAGATTTATGACTCTAAGGGATGCATTGCATTTTTCCTGAGTGTAGTGACTTATGATATCCATAAGTTCATTTGCAATATGAATAGAGAATGAAACCTTATCTTGGAAGACCTCCTTGTTTCTCGCTAACCATACCAACCAGAATACAATTATAGGAAGGGCATTGAAAGAGTGATAACTAGGGTTGGAACACCATATTTGCTAAGAAGCCTTTAGATCCACCCCTTCCCAAAGAATAGAGTGATTTGAGGAAAATCTACAAACATTCCACACGTGTATAAAGAAGGGACATGCCATTTCCTCATTATTTTGACATAATGAACAAACCCAATCTTGTAGCTTCTTTGGAGAACATACTAGGTGGTGACCTTATTCATCATAAGGCACCACATAAGCAATTTTTATTTCATGGGGAATTTAGATTTCCATACCACTTTCCACCACCATTTTTTCTCCATCACCACTCTATTCGCAAGAAGGAAGTTGAATCCAAACTTGGGAAAGTAAGAACCAAATGGGGAAACACTCCAAATAAGTTCATCAGATATGTTTGTAAGTCTAATGTGACCATCAATTACATATTGTACGTATTTCTACTAAGAAGCCCAACAATTCCCCTCTAGGTTGAACTCCTCGGCCAAAATCCATCCTCTAAATTGATGTAAGATCCAGATTTGTAAAGTATGTTATCTTGTTATAACCTCAGTCTCTTAGCACATTCATTAAAGGAGGGGACAACATGTGACTCACGCAATAATCGAGCCACAAATCAAGACCAATTATTACCATGTTTCCCTTACCCACTCGCTAGGTAAGATTGCTTCCATTGATGTCAAACGAGTTGAAAACTGCTCTCCAAATGACTAATACATTTGATCTTGTTTTTTTTAGCCTTGTAATCTAGCCTTTAAAGAATTAGGGACAATATACTTGTGGGTGACCATCGATGTCTAGATGTCATGTGTAGAGATCACTTTGTTGGGTTGTGGTATATTCTTTCCACGACTAGCCCTAGTAGTAAATCTAGGGAGTTAGAGGTGGGGAGGAGCCCCCCCTTCTTTGCGTCGGGCGCAATGGGGGATCACAGGGGGGCAGCAGCCCCCCCTTTTGGGGGGGTTTGAGGGGGGAAGTAGCCCCCCTCTATAGGGTCTAGGGAAACACCATGGGAATTTGTTTTTTGGACCCTATATTAGGTGGGTGAACCTACCTATGGTTTTATGCATGGATTTCACACATGGTTTTGGGTGCAATGGTTTTCATTCCATGGTATTTTGTAGATCCGGTCAAGGGAACTACGGTTATGTTCTAATCCAGGGATAATGGATTGGGTTTTATGGATGCTTTGACATGTATTATATGTATTATAACATTGAAAGGAACATAATGGAAAATCAATTTGGTAGTCCCTTTTTGCGATCTAGGGGGAAATATCTATGTATATTTGTTTTATGTGTTATTCTCTTGCCATTGTTTATTTTCTGTTTCTAGAATTCATATGTAGGTAATTCCTATACGGGGTTAAAACCTACACACTCTCTATCTACATTTGACAACCAAAGGTTTTGAAAAATGGAAGAAATTTTTTAAGCCCTAACCATCGAGTGATTTTGGAATAGTAATAATGTCTCACTTGACCCAAAGGAGCCCCCTCCCCCCCAAATGATTGATATATTATTGTGAGATACAATAGATTTATGAGTGTTATTGAAATCCCAGTTGCCCAACCAAAGAGGGAAACAATACCCACAAGGAGAGTTATCACCCAAACTTCTCCATTTCAAAATATAAGAATATGATAAAAATATAGGAAATGGCTATATCTAAAGTTCTCACATTGAGATAAACATGACAATATCCATGCGTATTAGCTTTAAACAAGAGGCAACTTAAGCCTTCAGTCACTAGTAAAAAAAGAAGATAATATAGAGGACAACCCTAGAACAACCATCCTTGAGCATGGAAGAAAGAAAATGTTGAGTCCTTTATGAGAGCTACATAAAAGACCAACTAAATACAACACACAACACAATTAATTAAATCTAGGTTGAAACTTTAATGGGTAAAATGGAGCTTGGTATAAATCTAATTTACTCTATCATAGGCTTTAGATAAATAAATTTTATAAACCCTTTTAGATTTTGGATTTTTATATTGTGTTTACACCAATAACTTCATGAATTTTTATCCCCTCCAAAAAAATGAATTGTATAGGGAGATAAATCTAGATAGAATGGGTTTGGTTCTCGACACAATTGTCTTGGCAAAGATATTGTATATAGCATTACAAAGGGAAATGGGTCGAAAATACAAAAAGGAGAGTGGATGGATTTCTGTAAGAATAAGGGAAATAAAGGTTGAGTTGAAACCCGAGTGGATTCTAACTTCCTTCCTAGATTGTTTGATCACCTCTAAACTATTGAAGCTCAAAGTATCAAAAATCTAAAAACAAAAATCAACACCCCAATCATCTGACCTAGTAATTTTATCTCTTTATAGACATTGAATACCACTTGGAGCTCTTCCATGAATACCTCCTCCATTATTTCTCCACTTTCCTCTTCATCCACCATTCTGGGGATGTACTAGGAAGTTTGTACAAATTTAGCAGTTGATGTTTCTGGAGGAGCTTTAAAATAATATTCAATGTGTCATTTAGCCATATTTAGAAACCCATCAAAGCATGAGATCTCAATTCAATTTTCATCCTACAAAATCTAGACGGTGTTTACCATTTTCTGGCCTTTAGCAAAGGCCTAAAAAAGTGTATTTTCATCTATAATTTTTTAACCAAATGGTTCTTCTTTTAAGGCGGAATTCCTCCTCCTTGGTTGTGATAAGGTCAATTTCCCCCTTTTTAAGGTTTCTAAAAATCTCACTAGATTCCAAGGTGGAGAACCCTTGCCCCTTAGAATTTTAAATAATCTAGAGCTTCCTTTGTGTCTCCTCTAACTCCTGGACCTCTAATGTTTTCTTCCTTTTTTCTCATTCCTTAGTCTTTTGTTTGATTAATTTTAGATTCGATTCAAATTTGGAAGTTGTTGATGCATTCAAAAGGGAGGAAGAAGGAGTCTAGTGAGACTCAACGAGTGTTAATAACTTTCCATCCTTTAGCCATGTGAAATTCATATTAAAAGGGCTAATAGGTTTCTTAGGGACTGTTACACTGAAATTTGTCACCATGACTATCTGCAGTTAATATGGCTCCATCAATAGTCATATTATCCTCCTTGTCAAGCCTTCTACCTCTGCTCTCCATGTCCAACTTCAAAAAAGAGAGAAAGTCAGTAAAAATCATGTTTATCTCTGGGTACGCAGGTTCTCTCTACCTTTCCTACGTGTACACAACCCAAGCTCATTATACTTGCGTACTTGTACGCTCTGTAAGTCAAGGGATGGGTGCGTACTCCTGTAAAGGTAAAAAGGCGCGAGTTTCATCTTTAAAAAGTTACTTGTGGTCACTTCTAGAGCTTTCTAAAAGAGTGTTTGACGTGTATTGAGCGCCTCTAGATGGTTCATGCATCCCTATGATAGAGGAACTTATCCCATCAAGAGAGGAGCTACCCCATCCAAAAGAGGGAGTATCCCATTGATGTTGGAACTGAATAACTTCCTCTAGAACACTATAAATACAGGCATTGGGCCAAGGGAGGGGAGGTTGAAAGCTGAACATTCCAAAGGGTAGATGCTGCTGGAATTAGGACTTCCATTGTAAGCTTGTGAGGAGAGATTGCCATCCTTTCTTGTTTCATTTGGAAGTGGGTGAGCTTGTCAAAGTAGAGGAAAACTCTTGCTGGACCCTGGGAGGAACTTGCACAACACCAAGGCTCAGGTTGTAATGGTTTCTTTTTTTGTTTCCTTAATACAAATAAGTCCATTCTTCTCAATGATTTGTTGTTAATGAATTGTTTCATATACTCCTTGGTCTATATGTTGAATATGCTTTGTTTATGGAATATTCAGGTGTTATGTAATCGTTTGATTGTTAGTGTATGCAGGTTTCAAAGTGAAGGAGGAGCTCATCTGGATCAACGAAGCTAGGCTGCTACAACAAGCGTTGGACTTGAGGTAAGATCGAAAAACACTTGGTTTCTCATAGGATAATGTATATTTAGAGAAGGATTGCTCTTACTTGTTCTGTTTGTCACTAGAGAGTCTT
>APFE030285194.1:164246-180049 GCA_000404065.3 Pinus taeda
TCCCATCAAGAGAGGAGCTACCCCATCCAAAAGAGGGAGTATCCCATTGATGTTGGAACTGAATAACTTCCTATAGAACACTATAAATACAGGAATTGGGCCAAGGGAGGGGAGGTTGAAAGCTAAACATTCCAAAGGGTAGATGATGCTGGAATTAGGACTTCCATTGTAAGCTTGTGAGGAGAGATTACCATCCTTTCTTGTTTCATTTGGAAGCGGGTGAGTTTGTCAAAGTAGAGGAAAACTCTTGTTGGACCCTGGGAGGAACTTGCACAACACCAAGGCTCAGGTTGTAATGGTTTCTTTTTTGTTTCCATAATATAAATAAGTCCATTCTTCTCAATGATTTGTTGTTAATGGATTGTTTCATATACTCCTTGGTCTATATGTTGAATATGCTTTGTTTTATGGAATATCAGGTGTTATGTAATCGTTTGATTGTTAGTGTATGCAGGTTTCAAAGTGAAGGAGGAGCTCATATGGATCGACGAGGCTAGACTGCTACAACAAGCGTTGGACTTGAGGTAGGATCGAAAAAACACTTGGTTTCTCATAGAATAATGCATGTTTAGAGAAGGATTGCTCTTAATTGTCTTGTCTGTCACTAGAGAGTCTTAGACTCCTAGGGAGGTTAGTTTTGTCAGCAAAAATAACTCTTTCCGCATGACAGGGACCCTTTTTATATCTAAGAAGATGGGGAGTGAATGAAATGCCTCCATCTCCATTCCATTGTTTGATTAGGGGAAGAGTGTCCCAAACACTTTCAATGAGGAGGAACCTATCAATTCTTTTTGCAATCTTGTATTCACTTATCTAATGATTCCTCTAGGTAGGAGATAATTTTACTAGCTCAATATCCACCAACATATTGTAGGTTAGCTTACTCCTGAATAAATATGCCTAAGCTTCTATCTTAACCTGAGGACCCCATGATTATAAGTGACCCAAAGAGAAATTAAAATCACCATCAATGATAACATTATTTGATCTAAGGAGAGATATACTAAGAAGATGGTCCCAAAAGAATTTTTGGTTTTTGGAAGGACCATAGATGTTAATCAACATGAGATCTTGAGATAGAATCTCGGAGGATACCTCAAACCCCATATTGTTTCCATGCACCATATTTTTTAAATGAGAATTTGACAGGGTCTCCAACCTACAAATAATCCCCCTAATCGAAAAATTCCAACCCTTCAGAAGGGTTTCGACACATAATATTACCTAAATATGACTAATAACAGTCTCCTATAGAAATATTATATATGGAACATTTACATCAAAATGTCTTCTCAAAGCCTATTTTTTATGGGGACAAGAAATACCTTAGAAACTAAAGGACATGATTTTCATTTTTTAGATCCCATGGAAGTTGGGCTAGCTCTAAAATCCCCTTTGCTTGATAGTTGTTTACCAATAACAAGACCTCCATGAGATTTTTCCTTGGATTTGGAAAGGAAATATTTTATTCCCTAATTTCGACCTTCCACAAGGGATAGAGAAAGAGAACCAAAGGCCAAGAAAATGCCTCCCTTTTAAGGAGTCACTAACCAGGAACATAAATTATATAGGACCACTTAAAACTCCTAGATATCAGATAGAGAAAAGGAAAAAGAGGATGGCATAGTGGATAAGTAACCGTAAGCGTTTAGACAAGGATATATAGCTATAATATGTAAGGAGGAGGAAATATGAGAATGGATACAACATGAGACTGCATAGGAGCCCTCAAATTCCATAGAGTAATGACTATGAATTATAACAAAAAAAATAAACTTCATCATTTAAAGATGGATTTGATATAGTAAGTTTGGGGGGGGGGGGGGGGGGACAGAAGAGGTACCTTCCACAACTCAAATCCATTTTTACTGAAGGCTGAGCATAATGCATTGATCCCACTTCCTTCTCTAGAGTTTCTTGTCTAGTATATTCCTAACCATGAAAACTAAAAATGAAATCTTTAACCATTAGCTCTTGAAATTATAGCCCCTACTTATTCCCACTAACTAGAGGAGAGACGTTTGTTTTTCCCCCTTTTTATGCAAGGGAATCACACAATATTTTTTAAGGTGCCCATGTTTATGAAACCTCCTACATCTATATGAAATTCACTTGTAATATAATTATCAAGGAGTAGCCTTAAGAACCATATCAATCACTCTAGGAATCCCACAATGAAGATCTATGCGGATTAGAATATGTGCCATGGAAATATCACTGGAGATGAGATATGATGAATTGTGCTCTAGAAAAACCCATGAAAGGCTTATGACATCTCAATATATTAGCTCATGCTAGTAGTGTGCAAGAATACCTGGGAATCTAACCCATAGCGGAATAATTTTAATTTTCTCATACCTAGCATCGAAGAGTGAAAACCAAGATTTGAAAACAATAGGTGAATAGTAAATTTTCCAAACCCTTGCCAAAATGTATTCAACATCCTCTTCTAATTGGAAACTAAGATGCGTCTATCCTTTGGCTAAACATTTTACAGTTAGGGGGCCTTTTAATAAAGGACACACCTTATAATTTGCCCAAGTAGTGAGTAAATGAGCACTAAATTTTCTCCCACAGATCCATCCCACCAAATACTTCCTACACAAGGCCTCTTCCTATTAGATAGCCACATACACACCTAGGAAAAAAGATATAATAATGTATTTATATTGCTTAATAGGTTGAATGACCTCTTATCCTCTACTAAAACCACCAGATTCGTTAAGAGGCTACTCATAGGAGGAAGGTTTAATGAGATGTGGGGAGCGATAAAGGAAGTGTATACCTCGGGAAAAAGAAGGCCTTCACTAAAACTTTGGCATTCTAATATGCATGTGTTTTTTGTTAAAAAATGTAGGTTTTAACCCTGTACAAAAATTCCTTGCATACAAATTCTAAAACATAGAAAATAAACAATGCGAGAGCATAACACATAAAACACATATACACAAAGATTTTCCCCTGGATCCCAAAACCGGGACTACCAGATTGATTTTTCATAATGTTCCTTTCAATGTTACAATACATATTTATACATACCGAAGGATCCAATACCATGGACCAAAAACCATCATGTCAAAAACCATGGACCGAAAACCATCGTGTCCAAAAAACATGTGATAAAATCATGCACAAAACCATAGGTAGGTCCACCCAACCTAATATAGGGTCCAAAAAATAAACTTTTCTAGGGTGCTGCCCCATACCCCATAGAGGGGGGTTACCTGCACCCCTCAAACCCCCTGTGACCGCCCCGCTATGCAATCAACGCAACGAAGGGCAGGCTTCGCCCCCCTTTTAACCCCTCAGTTAACTACGTGGGCTAGTTGTGGAAAGAATATAACACAACCCAACAAAAAATGTGGCCTAAACCCTAAGTCCCAAGGTTCATTATATTGCAACTGAAACACAAAATGAATAAATATTCCCAAGATTGATTAGGGCAAAGAGAAACCATGAAGACTTACAACTTCAACTGGATATTTCATTGGAAGTGATATCCCCATCAAAGATAAAGAAATAATAGATGATGACACCTTGCTGCCAGATGAAATAAGGTCTAGTTTTCAAGGGTCAAAGATACATGTAGGTTCATAACTAACCTCCCTAACTGAACCAAGCACCCTCCCTACATGAAACTTGTGACCTAGAGGAGAAAAATGGGCACATATGGCCTGATAATCCAATATGTCCTACTTATAGTCTAGAAGTTCCTTGTCCCACATGGAAGTGTGAAATGTCACTGATAGGTTGGAAAAATAGAACCTAATAAACCAACCACCTATAATACATGTTTAAATTCTACTATAATAATAAATTGTGGATCTTGTGGACTGATATAAGATTCAGTAAAACAAGTATTTAAGTCACTAAAAAAAGGATAAATAGAAGGCACAGCGATAAGTCATGAGAAAACCATTGATCTAACTATATTCAAAACACCCTAAACTTGCCAAAAGCATCATCCTCAATGCCATTCAACCTTCATGCAATTCTTAGAGCCTTTCCAATCTCCTCTTGTCCACCTATATGCCATTCAACCTTTATGCAATTCTTAGAGCCTTTCCAATCTCCTCTTGTCCACCTATATTGTCACACCTTTAATAATACAAATTATTTTATATGAAAAAAAATGTTATTAATAATAACAATCTCAATACTATAACACTTCCATGTGACCTATGAATAAACAATTAAATATCATTTATATATATTCAAAAAATATTAATAACATATCACTATAGAGGTAAAGGTAGATAATATCATTTTGTATATCATACTTTTACCTAAAAAATCATTTTATATAAGATAATAATATTTAAATAATTTTAGAATGAATAAATATGTATTCTATTTATGCTATTTTAAAATAATTTTAAAATTAATATATAAAATATATTATTATTTTTTTTCAAAATATTAGAAGGTAGATTTGTTCAAAACGTTGAGACATAATGGTTTTCAAAATTAAGTGTTGCGATATTTTAGAACTAGAATAAACATCATATTATACACAATAACATATGGCTTTTTTTAAGAATGTTTTTATGAGTGTCCAACTACAAAATCTAGGAACCCTAAAACCACCACGTTAGAGGAAAACTCAGTATTAGTGAAGGAAGGAAAATGAATATGCACATGTTCCTATTTATGGATATTCAATCATGCCATATTTTAAAACTAAAATAAAAATTAGAGTGTACATAGGAACTGTTACACAACATTTTGTCACTATCCCTGTACTCCCCATTCCTTGATCTTGGAGGACATCTACAGTGAACCCTGCATGCTTTTTGTTCATGAAGAAAATCCCATTGTGTCCCTCTTCATGGGTAGATAAATTCCCTTTTGCAACATTTCCCCTGTAACTTCTATTTTTCCCAATTTACAAGACCGACACTAATGACCTTTGTCTCCCCCATGCCAATGTGCAGAGATTAGCACTATCTCTTGCGCCGACCAGAGTGACTGAGCTATGTTCCAATCGCACCAGTCTTGTTATGGAAAGTATTTTAAATTAGGAGCCAAAGCTTCCAGATCTAGAAGCCTCGTAACTAAAGTCTGGTAAATGGTTTGGCCGGATGGGATCGAGGATGATAGTTTGAGCTCCTTTCCCCTATAATGATAGAACTACCTCAAGGGATAGGCCCTTCTCCCATGAGAAGAGGATCCATATCCCATCCATTTTTCCTATATAAACCTCCCTTCTTCCCAAGCACAAAATAGCTTTGGTTGGGTGTTGATATTGGTGTGCGAATACTATTTTGGTTTGGAGTAGATAGCAAGCTATTACTAGTTGTAGCTATCTAGTTGTGTGAGGGAGAAGTGTGATTTTTTTTGGAGTGAAGCCTAAAGGGAATATCCTTAAAACTATTGTTGATTGAGGCCATCATGGAATGCTAGCAGAAGTGTGTGGGAACCTAGTCTTGTCAGAGGAGGACTGCAACTCAAGAAAAATGGTTGTAATCTCTATTTGATATTAATAGATGCAGCTGTCGATTGATTTCCTACATGTTTTGTAATATTACATATTCATGGCTCAATGTTTCTTGACTTGCTAAGTAGGTTGAATTATAATTTTCTATTATTACGTTTTTCATCTGTTGTTGTTTACTTGTTTCAGGTGCTTGAAGAAGGAAGCGAGAGATAGCTGGAGCAAGCAAGCAAGGACATCATCAAGTGGGATAAGCAGACCAAGAGGTAGGACCTCTTGGTTGGTTCTAACCTTAGGAAATATTCCATAGAATGCATCTATTATGGCTAGACCCATTATCGGGGATAGAGAGAATTGTTTGTGTCCGCACTTATAATTTTACTTCACCACAAATTGGCGACTCCGCTTGGGAATCCAATCCTTTTGTTTATCTTGGATTTCATGATTTCGTGAGAACTTTTATAGTTCCACATTTTGCCTTTTGTTATATTTCTATTCCCCTGCATATTGGTATGAGTCTAAAATTCATAGTAGCAGATCTAGTCCCTATTTCAACTTTTTTTTATTCTTTTCCTTAGCTCCCTCGATCAGCGCACTTAATTTGCTGACAATCACACCAATCAGTGTGATATGCTGAGAAATAGTCACACTAACCAACCTATGGCACTTTTTGTCAGTTAGGCAGTCGCGTTGATGCATGTAAGTGAAGATTAGGGTTTATCTCCAATCTTTTCCAATGTGTTTTGTTTTTGTGATTTCAACCACATAAGCCTTTTAGACCATCTTCTCGCTCACTAGAGAGCTTATACATTTATCTTGGTTTGTGTGCTTTCTTGGTTTAACCCACCCTCTGATGTGTTAAGTCTAGCCCTGTGTGAAGTTCTTTTTTATTTTTTCTTTGAATCACTCGATCAACGCTATTTTTCACCAAACAGTCGTGCCGATCATGCATATCAGCACTAGTTTTAGCCTGAAAGTTGTGCTGGTGATGCTGATCAACGCTACTTTTAGCCCAAAATTCGTTCTGGTCTCTGAGTTAAGAAAAATTAAATTTCTCCCATTCCAGTGCCATTGTGTCTTGACCCTTAGACTCTCTTCTTCCACCCATGAGTAACTAGGATGCTTTGTTTTCAACTGAATGAGTGAAAGAGTCCTGTTTGTTCTCTCATTTCGAGTTCTCTTTTCTCTTTCCAAGAATAGATTACATTGCTTGGTTTCTCAATTGAAGCATTTATGTGTTTGGTTTGTTCGATTCAGGGAAGAAGTTGCTTTTAGTTTCATTTATCATTCTTTGGATTTTATCAATGCTTGTTTGTTCAAAATTATGAAAATTTCCATTAAAGTTCTTTATGTTAAAGATTCATTTTGCATTTTATGAAAAGAAGAACATCATTCTAGTTTACTTAAGTGAACATATTGCATTAGTAGTGTTATTGAGACGCTAGAATTACATCATCGTAAGCATTGGAAATGAAATAAAACTTCTTTTGTTGTTAAGGGAAGATTAAGCGCATTTAGGACATGCATTAGAGAAAGATTTCCTTCTTCGATTGTTGCATTAGTTTTGTGCTCTATATCTCTCAATTAGTGATAGCTTTCATCAAAGACAAATATTTCTTTTCTCATATAGTTGCATGTAGGATTTCTAGATGATAGTGATAGGGCATTGCAATTGAAACCTAATTCAAGATCAACCATCAAAATTTATTAAATTAACCTAAGGAAGAATTGAAACTTAGCACTCACATTTAGTGGTCTAGGCTAGTAACGTGTTCCGACGTCTTTAAACCTTGTAGCTATCGTTTGCTTCAACATTAGACAATGCTAGTACGGATTTATGCTCCCCATACCATTGTGTATATAAAGGGAGACCCCACTAGGTAAGTAATCCTTTATCCATAGGAAGCTGAGTTTGCCACCTTGCGAACGCAATACACCGAACACAACATTCGGGGAGATTGCCTGCCCATACTTCTCGGTTCGTCGGGAGGTATTCTGCAGTTCACGAATACATGGTAATCCTTTTTGCCTAGATTATCCTAAGCAGTAATTTTGGTATTTTTGACTCCTTAAATATAAAATATCATTGAGAACTTGTCCTTTCAAGCTCGTTAATTCTGAAAGTGACTAGAGTCACCTTTCGTCCTTTTCTCGACTCTTAAAATATGAAAAGGAAAAGTTTTGTTTCAATGTATTAAAATTAGTTGCCCACGAAATATTCCTGGTTAAAGTTATCTTCCTTAGTGATTCTTTAGGGTCGATTCCAATGGAAACATTCCCAGAGTCTACCAGTCAAGGGGTCCCCTCAGATGGGAGTCCTAGTGCTTTTCCTTCTTTTGGAAATGCTAGTTCTCCTTATATGGAAATTTTGTTCCTCCCTGGGTTAACCATTGGTGTACATGTCTGGTTGTTTTCGACCTTGGTGATCTTGAGCGTCCCAACTCTTTCCCCACCATCTGATTCATTTGAATCACTCACATTGATTCTAAGGTTGACCCCTCACCTTCTTCCCCCATTTCTTCACCCTCCTCTTCTACTTCGCTTTGTGAAAATTTGAAATCCAATAACCAAGAGGCTAAGAAGAAGAAGAAGCAGGCGAAGAAGAAAGGTTCAAATAAGTTAGAGGCCAATTGTGCAGCTATTAATCCAAATTCACCCCCTGTCGACAAACCATTCGATCCTTCACAGAAGGTAAAATTCCCTTGTAGGCTATGTAAGGCTAACCATCTCCTTCGAGACTGTCCTAACATTCCCAGAGTCTTAGAGGTATGGTCTCAAAAATTGAACCGACCATCCTCATCGACCTCTAGAGATCATGGCGATGTTACACCTTCAGATAATGATGGTAAGAAGAAGGGAAAGATTAGATTGCCCAGTAGGTTATGTGAAGGATATCATCGTCTTCACCTTTGTCCTCTTATGGATAAAACTTTCAAAGTTTTGGGAAACCTTGCAGCTCCTCAACCCCAACTTCCTGTTGGTTATCAGAGGCTTTCTTCTGACCCTCTCCTAGTTGGTGAAGAGATTGACTTAGGTTCATCTCTTCCCCATCTTTCTCTTCCCGAGTGAGACTCTCTTATGTCTACTCCCAACCAACAACTGGTCAAAAAGAGTGTTGACTTGGTTCCACCACCAGTTGCTCATATTGTTCTAGAAGAGAGTGGTGATCATATTGCTCATGTTCTTCTCATTTCCTCAGATTCTCATGAATTGAAGCGTGACCCTCCCATTTTGATTGTTCAAGAGAGTCCTTCTCCTATTCTTGTACAACATGGGGGCAATCATATGATACCCCCACCAAGTAGTTCTGTCATCTCTTTCAATTGAGATCCATTAACTGCTTTCTGCCTTCCATCTTATTTGCATATCTAGATCATAGTACAAGCCTATAATATGGTAGTACCTGGCACTGTATTAGATGAAGCCACATCTATTAGCATCATGTATTCTACTCCTTGGCAAGCTTTGGGCTCCCCACAGCTTGTGCCTACCACCCAGAATCTGTTGGCTTTAAATGGAGGAACCAGTAAACCCTTAGGGATCCTTCCAAAGTTCCCTATTACTTTGGGATGTGATGGTAGTCCAAGGTCTGTTAGATTTCAATGTTCTCCTTGGACACGAATATGTTTCTGTCATGGGAGATCTTGTTTCTTCGCTTTTCCGTGTGGTTTGTTTTCCGCATGAATGGAGAATAGTGACCATTGATTAATTTTCATTCATTGGTCACCAGGTGCTTCCTTTGAAACCATCAACCCCTATTAGCTCTTGTTTGCAAGCAGTGCCTTCCGCACCACAGGTTAATTATGTAGCCACCCATTCCATCTCCACATCTGCAGATGATCACACAGATGGTATAATACATTATGTACTAAAAGCATTGGAACCCAATTTGTATTTGGTACCAAATGACATGTATATTTACCTGAGAATTGTTCTTAGGTCTAGTGAAGACCTCTTGGGAGCCATGTTCTCATATGGTTCATGAGTAGGGTCATAAGGATAGTTCCTATTCTTGTGTTAACCTTGTTAAAAAATGAAACAAGGGATGACCACAATTCCTTTTCTTGAGGAAAGCTCGTTAAAAAATGAACCAAGGTGTCTGAGGATAGTTTGTTCCATGAAACAAGGGCCATGATGATAGTTCTTTTTTGTATCAACCTCATTAAAAAATGAAACTGATTCCGAGGATAGTTCTTTTACTATGTCAACCTTGTTAAAAAATGAAGCAACTCCCTTTTCCAAATCGATTGTTTGATTAAGATCTCGTAAAATCCCAGTCAAGTCTTTCCAGGATCTCAAAAGTGAACCTTCATTTCATCCACCTAGTTGACTGAAATGAAGCTTGGGGGGCATCTACCTCGATTTGAGTCATTATGTTGGGGGCATGAAAACGTATAACAAGCATAGCTTTTCATTTCAAGTTTGTGTAAACATGAAACTAAATCCAAGCAGAGTTCTCCATGGTTCAAGCTTGTGTAAAAATGAAACCATGCCCGATTTACATCTCATGATTGCCTTTTTCATCAGCTAATTTCTGCTAGATGAGCCTTGGTTGTTTCATTCCATCGCCACCATCTCTTTGGCCAATCATATGCTTTCACTTGGTTGTTTTTCCTTTCTTGAAGGACCACAACAATGAGTGGTTTTCTTAGCTAGCCTCTTGACCATTACATGTTTTAAGTAGTTCCTCCATTACTGGAACCAATAGCTACCCTTCATACCACTCGTTCCTCCAAGACAATTCACCTTTAAGCTATTTTATGAATTGTAAAAAATTAAAATATTACCGAGTATTTTTTCCTTTTTGACTCATAAAAGAGAATAAAATGGGGGGTTTGCTTTCAAGGTCTTCTCCGACCCTTTAAAAGTGAAAATATAGCCGAGCTCTTGTCATTTCGAACTCGTTAATAGATGCAAAACGTCATGTGCCTAGTATAAGTTTTCCCCTTGTTCAGGTTGAGATGCACTATTTATGAAGAAGGTGCTCCTTAACTGAAATGGTCAAGCAATTCACTTAAGTATTGTTTTCTACCTTTTCGGGCTCAAGAGACACAAATGTATGAAAAGGGACCATGTGGAGTTTTATTTTACATGTCTTTTTCAAACACTCTAAACATGAAAAAGATACCAAGTTACACCTTTGTCAGACTTGTTAAACTATTAAACGACATCGGATTCATCACCATTACGAACATGAGCTACTCCTTCCTAGGGCACATTAAACTCACTAGGTTGGATTCGTCTGAAGGATGAACTTACAATGTAAGCACATGATATCCTAAACAAGCTTGCAATTAAAAAATAGTTGGGGTACCTGCCAGGAATGGTGGGGGGAAATTTGGAAATCTATCAGTTGTGTGGGTAGCTCACTCTTGAACATGACACTTTTTGCTTCATGTCAGGTTGGGATATCCTCATTTGAATCATTGACCTTTCTTGTTTTGGGTTGTTTATTTTTGCCTTCCATTTGATCTCTGCCACGTCATCATAACCACCAATCCCATGGATCCAAAAGCTTCCAAACTTCTAGTTGTGTCGCAGATGTGTTCAAGAGTTGTCTTTCTATAGTTCCAATTACCTCTGATTCTTTGTATCATCCAAAATCATTTTACATCCTCTCGTCTCTCATCGATGATGTGGAATTCATTATGGCCCTCCTTCGACACAATCTCTTTCCATTGACTTCAACTCATTATTTTGAGAAGTTGGTTGAGAGACTCCTTTCTGATACCTTAGAGCTTTCATGCCCTAATGGCAAGTTCTTCGCACTCAACGAAAAGCTTACAACATTGGCTTTTGATTGAGTGATTTCACGGGTGTTCGACTTTAGTTCCTCTATTCACATTCCATGGATTGTGATAATAGTACCTTGAGGACCATTGTCATTATTGGTGGTTTCTCTCACGCTTGTTAATAATTTACATCATTGACTGGTAATCAAGCGACTTTCTAGGATATTCGACGTCAATACATCTATTCACATATTAGGATCTGTACTTTGATCGGGTCATGTTAGAGCGCAAGACCCTGGACTCAGATCACAAAAGTCTAGGTTATGAAGTGATGTGTCATGGTTATGATGATATGCATGTCTCTTTCAGATGGTTCGCTGCATCCAGACCATGAGTTATCATATGTGATCATTCTCATTATTGGATGGTTGTGACCATACGTTGGTTTTGTTATGATCCTCTTTGAATGGATAGTTGCGCCCATACCTGGATCCATTTACATGATCATTCTCTGGATGGCTGCATCCATGCCACGATTCATGTATCATTTGACAGAGATCTCAGTCTATGTATATGTATCTGTACTTGCTTGTAGGTTTTCGACAACATATCGGTTCCCCGCACAGATTTATAAAGCATTTCATCCCTCACTCCATCTCGGCCTTCACGCTTTAGGGGGCATCTGTTACATAGAATTTTGTCACTGTCCATATACTCCCCATTCCTTGATCCTAGAGGACCTCTACAGTGAACCCCGCATGATTTTTCTTCATGAAGAAACTCCCATTGTGTCCCTGTTCATGAGAAGATAAATTCCCTTTTGCACCATTTCCCCTGAAACTTCTGTTTTGTCTACTTTACAAGACTGGCGCTAATGACCTTTGTCTCCCCCATGATAATGTATAGAGATTAGCACTATCCCTCATGCCGAATAGAGCGACTGAGCTATGTTCTAGTCACACTAGTCCTGTTATGGAATTTTTTTTAAATTATGAGCCGAAGCTTCCAGCTCTAGAAGCCTCGTAATGGAAGTCTGGTAAATGGTTTGGCCAGATGGGGTTGAGGATGACCGTTTGGGCTCCTTTCCCCTATAATGATGGAACTACCTCAAGGGATAAGCCCTTCTACCATGAGAAGAGGATCCATCTCCCATCCATTTTTCCTATATAAACCTCCCTTCTTCCCAATCACAAGTTAGTTTTGGGTAAGTGTTGATATTGGTGTGCTAATGCTATTTTTGTTTGGACTAGACAACAAGCTATTACTAGTTGTAGCTATCTAGTTTGTGAGGGAGAAGTGTGATTTGGTTCAGAGTGAAGCCTAAAGGGAAGAGCCTTAAGACTATTGTTGATTGAGGCCATCATGGAATGCTAGCAGAAGTGTGTGGGAACCTGGTCTTGTTAGAGGAGGACTGCAACGTCAGGACAAATGGTTGTAATCTCTCTTTGATATTAATATATGCAACAATCGATTGATTTCCTACATGTTTTGTAATAATACATATTCATGGCTTAATGTTTCCTAAATTGTTAAGTAGGTTGAATTACAATCTGTTTATTATTATGTTTGTCGTCTGTTGTTGTTTACTTCTTTCAGGTGCTTGAAGAAGGAAGTGAGAGATAGTTGGAGCAAGCAAGCAAGGACATCATCAAGTGGGATGAGCGGACCAAGAGGTAGGCCCTCTAGATTGGTTCTAACCTAAGGAAATCTTCCATAGAATGTATTTGTTGTGGCTAGACCCATTATCAAGCTAGAGGAATTTTTTGTGTCCGCACTTATAATTTCACTTCACCATAGGAACACATGGGTGTTCTTGAGAATGTGGATGTGTTCTTGAATATCCTTCTATGAGAAGCTTAGATACATCTTATTGAAGGCCAACCTAGTAGTAGAAAATCATGGTAAAGGAACACATGCACATTTATATTTATTCCTATTTTTAATTGGTTGTGCAACCCTTTTCCCCACAACCACTGGAGATGGCATCACATGTTTTCAACAAGAATTGAGAAAGTGAGGAGATATTTTAGGGGATATTGAATATATCTTTGGCCTCATATTCAAGGAATTCCATATAAGAATTTCAATGGAAATCCATTTCCTTCTTTTTAAATTTCACAAAAAAGTAAAAATAAAACAAAACAAAAACAAATCTAACTAGTCAATCCACCTAACTCGTTTCATGGGAGAAAGGGAAATATTTGCATCATCGCCTTCTCCTTTTTTCTTTTTTCCATTCCATCAATTTGGTGGAGAGATTTTATATTTCAAGATTGTGGTGAGTGCTTGTAGAAAAAAATGGTTTAATTAAGTTTTCAGTTTACGCTATTCTATTATTTCATTATTTTTTCATTATATCCATATTGACTCTTGGAAGCATAAAGCGTTGGGTTATAATGAGGGGCTTGAGGATCAAATTTTAGTGGAGAAGGTATCACTATAAAAACAAATGCTTAATTTGATTTTGAGTTCCTTAACATTGATATCATATATTCGACATGCTAAAGTGTCTAATTTTGCAATGGTGGATTTTCTATTTGACTTGAGTATATATAAATAGTGATCACTTTGGAATTTGACTATAACACAAATACTTTTATTAATATGACACTAGATATTTCCTTTGGGCTCATGGACAATAAATTTACCAAGAGAGTGTGATAGGATTTTTATATAATATCAATATTGGACAATGAGGTCAGGGATCTCAACTATTGAAAACCCCTTGCCATCATCTTCATCATCCTCCTATCCTTAAGCTCCTAAAATATGGAAGAAAGGACACATGTCACCTTGACATAAGCTAATTGGTGAAGGGATTTTTCATGTTGACTACATGGAAATAACTACTAGAACTCCCTCCAATCCATATTTTACTAACTAGCACAACAAGTTCCCAAGATTTCAAAATTTCATAAGCAATAAAATACACATTTATATTAATGGAGGTCAGGTAAAGAGAATAACTAAAAACTTAGTCCATTTTACCATTTATTTACATAATGGATGTTGAATCATATATTTCCACCCTTTATTCACATAATTCGCACTAAAATATATATTGTTTCATTACAAAATATTCCATCCCTTGTTGGTCGCTAAATAATGGATAGTATATCTGACATAGAAATAAATTCCATGTGAAAGAAATACTTATTACTCCACGCAAGTATAAATTTTTGGAGTGCATCAAATTGCTCAATCTAACTCATGCATATATGTTAATTTTTCCAAGCTTGGTCATAATTATTGTAAATAATATTTTCCCTAATTTTAGCTAAGAGCTTAACACTCTATATACCTTCCCTACATATTTACAAATAGAGGGTGAACCATTGAATATGCTCCCTAGAGATAGATGTTTTTTAAACATTAATAGTTTGAAATTAAGGGAAATATACTTGCATCCATTTACCCTTGAAGGTTGATGCAGATTTGGATTGATGTAGCTACATGTAATCTCATAAATAAGAAACATGGGTCTCCTAAAAATCATAGAATACCAACTATACCTAATGTTAAACTATACAAGTAAATTCAAATAAAACCAATTGAACATAATAATTGAGGGAAATTTACTAGAATTCACATTGATGAAGATGGAATGCATCCAATGTTATATCTTAGATGCAATATCCCCTTCTAGAACCTTGATGTTCACCCCTCCTTTCTCTATAGAATAAAGTTAGGCTCACTTAACATGCAAAAATTATCTCCATAATAATTTCACCAACATTTGTTTGCAATATGTATCTATGTCTCACCTCCCCTAGAATATTAGTCCTTATATATGCTTCTCATGGATCTAAGAGGACATATCTGGACACCCAGGGCCAATATAATTTAGGGTAAGTCTAAAATTATTAGAACAATTACAAGTAATCCCATCCTCATTTGAATTAGTCATCTTGCAAAACACATTTCTAAAAACTAACCCCTTCATTTCTCCCTTAATGAGGACATAAAGTGATCGGGGTTATTGTAGAAAAATATGACACCCCATTAGGTACATTAGGGAAGTAGCTGAAAAAGAATCTATTAATGCTAGAATAACTTTGTATGGAACACCTCTAAAAAACTCACTTTTTCCTCTTCAATGCCCCACACACACTAGCAAGGATATTTGCATAGGCTTATATGGTTTATCGAAGAGATGCAATTCCCTAACACCTTAGAAAAATAGAGTTTAAATAGATAGGATTGCCACAGTCAATGGATAAGGGTGGAAAAGGTAAAAATGATCTAAAGTTGAATATAGGAATAAAAGGGCCGTATCAAACACGGTAAAAAAGGTGTTTAAATACATATAATCACTCTTAAACCCTATCTATAGAGGAAATTCTCTATATGGAGCAAAGGTAACAAAAGAAAGAGATAGGTAAATGTTGTGATATACTGTGACTCCCTATATAATCACAAATTTTAGGAAAACAATTTTCATGTGCTATAATTATTATCTTGATGACATGTTGTCATGTAAGATAAAATTATCTATCTTTAGGTAAATATATGTGTATTTTGAACTTAGATAAATAATATTAAGTGCAAGAGAAATCATTTAAACTTGTTGGGTTGTGTTATATTCTTTCCACGACTAACCTACATAGTGAACCGGGGGGTTAGAGGGGGGCGGAGCC
>APFE030285194.1:184688-200230 GCA_000404065.3 Pinus taeda
TTCTGCGAGTATGTGAAATATGATGGTGGTGATGTCTTCTTAGGAGATGATAGGAAGGCTAGAATCATTGGTCGCGGAAAAGTAAAGTTGAAGTTGCAAAGGTGGAAGGGTTAGAACCCTTCCGGGTGTTCTGCATATTCCTGCGTTGGCCAGAAATCTGATTTCTGTAAGCAAGTTGGATGATGCAGGTGTAAAGACAGTGTTCGAGAACGATACCTGCAAGATGGTTCGAGGAGCACTGGTATTGATGCGGGGAGTTCGGATTGGAACTCTGTACAAGCTGCAAGGTAGCACTGTTGTTGACGGGTGCATAGTTCTATGGTTCCTGAAAATGGAGCAGAAAATCTAGTGGTCTCTGGAGAGAAGACCATGTTGTGGCATCAAAGGCTTGGACATATTGGAGAGAAGGGCCTTTGAATACTTCATGGTAAAGGTATGGTAGAAGGTATGAGTAATAGCTCTCTGGATTTTGATTTCTGTGAAAATTGTGTATATGGGAAGAAGAATCGCGTGAGTTTCCCCTCTGGTGGTAAGAGGACGAAACAAATATTAGAGCTTGTGCACAATGATGTGCTTGGACCTGTGCAAGTTCCATCACTGGGTAAGTCTGTGTACTATGTATCATTTATAGATGACTTCTCAAGGAATACATGGATATATTTCCTTAAGAAGAAATCTGAAGTCTTTGACAGTTTAAAGAATTTAAGGCTCTGGTGGAAAATCAGACAGAGAAGAAGATAAAGGTGTTGAGGACAGATAATGGTGGAGAATTTTGCGGCAAGGAATTTGAAGAATTTTGTAAGAAGTGTGGTATAGCACGGCAGAAGACTACTCCATATACACCTCAGCAAAATGGAGTCGCAGAAAGAATGAACAAGACGTTGATGGAAAGGGCAAGAAGCATGCTCAGTGGTGCCGGGTTAGGACAAGAATTCTGGGCAGTGTGTGTGGATACTGCATGTTACTTTGTCAACAGGTCACCTTCATCAGCGTTGGAGGATAAGACTCCACAAGAAGTATGGACTGGTAAGAAACCCTCTCTTTCACATCTGAGGGTATTTGGATGTGATGCATATGTACATGTTCCAAAGGAGAAACGAACCAAGTTGGATAGTAAATCTGAAAAGTGCATCTTTATTGGGTATAAGGATGGTTTAAAGGGTTATAAGCTTTGGAACCCAGTAACAAGGAAGGTTGTGTACAGTCGAGATGTGGTGTTCAGGGAGGTGAAAGAGGTTATTAAACATGAAGTCCAACCAAAGGAACCTGTGAAGATAGAGTTTGAACTAAAGGAGGAAGAATCAGACTCTGTAGCAGAGGAGGAATCAGAAGATGAAGAGCCACAAACTCGGCTGTGAGAAGATCAGCTCGAGAAAGAAGGAAAGCCAGGGAGGTAAGTCACTCTGGTTTTGTTCAAACTTTGCTTTGTCTGTTATGAGTGATGATCCCAAAAGTGAGGAAGCAGTGGGATTCAGAGGTGGAAAACTCTGTAAAAGAGGCCATGGTTGATGAAATGGCATCTTTGCACAAAAATGAGGCTTGGGATTTGGTGGAGTTGCCTGCTGGAAGGAAACCCATTGGCAGCAAATGGGTGTTCAAGAAGAAGACAAATGCAGAAGGGAAGGTGGAGAAATACAAAGCTCGGTTGGTAGCAAAAGGTTATTCCCAGGTGCCGGGAATTGATTTTGGTGATATTTTTTCTCCTGTTGCCAAGGTAACTTCTATTCGATTACTTTTATCTGTTGCTGCTACTTTTGATTTTGAGGTAGAACAGATGGATGTGAAGACAATATTTCTTCACAGTGATTTGGAAGAGGAAATCTACATGAAGCAACCTGAAGGCTTTGCGGTGAAGGGTAAGAAAGAACTAGTATGCAAGTTAAAGAAGTCTCTGTATGGATTAAAACAGTCACCATGGATGTGGTATCAGAAATTTGATACATTTATACAGGGACTTGGCTTCACCAGAAGCAAAGAAGATCACTGTGTGTATTTTAAATTAATTGGTGACCGTGTTATTTATCTGGTATTGTATGTGGATGATATGTTTCTTGTTGGAAATGACAAAGAAATTATCGAGGATTTGAAGACCCAATTACCTCCAAATTCGACATGAAAGATCTCGATGCTACAAACTATATTTTGGGAAAGGAAATTAAAAGAGATCGGGCAAAGAGGAAGCTCTGGTTAAACCAGAGGAAGTATGTCGAGACAATACTGCAGAGGTTTAATATGCAGGATAGTAAACCGGTGAAGGTTCCTATTCCTGTAGGTGTGAGGTTATCTGCTGAACAGTGTCCCAAGGCACAAGAAGAGGAAGAGGACATGTCCCGTGTCCCATATGCAAGTGCATTCGGTTGCTTGATGTATGCAATGGTTTGTACTACACCAGACATTGTACATGCAGTGGGAGTATTGAGCAGGTTTATGTCAAAACCAGGGAAGGAGCACTGGACATCAGTGAAGCGGGTTTTCAGGTATTTGCGTGGCACTAGTGATTATGGTTTGTGCCACCAAGGAAGACCAGGATTGGATAGAGTGTTGGATATTCATGGCTTTGTTGATGCATATTGGGCTGGAGATATGGATCAGAGAAGATCTACAAGTGGGTATGTGTTTAACCTATTTGGAGGTGCAGTCAGTTGGATGAGTAAGAAACAATCTGTAGTGGCACCATCAACTACAGAGGTAGAATACATGGTAGCCACTCATGCAAGCAAGGAAGCAGTTTGGTTGCAGAGATTGTGTTCAAGTATGGGGTTAGTACAGGGAGCTATAAGGATAGCCTGTGACAGCCAAAGTGCAATTTTCTTGGCAAAGAACCCTGCTTATCATTCAAAGACAAAGCACATTGATGTTCAGTATCACTTTGTGAGGGATATGATAGAAGACAAAAAGGTGTTGCTGGTAAAGGTGGACACTTTGAAGAATACTGCAGATGCATTGACAAAATCTGTGAGCTTTGAGAAGTTCTCTTGGTGTAGAGAAACAATGGGCGTTTCAGCGCTGGAAAATTGACTAAGCTCTCTTGTGGCCCCCTGTGGAAAGAAAACAACAAGTGGGAGATTGTTGGGTTGTGTTATATTCTTTCCACGATTGTGCAGCGGGGGGGTCACAGGGGGGGCGGCAGCCCCCCTTGTCCGAGGGGTTTGAGGCAGCGCCCCGAGAAATTTTTTTTTGGACCCTATATTAGGTTGGGCGAACCTACCTATGGTTTTCGGTCCATGGTTTTGGACGTGATGGTTTTCGGTCCATGGTATTGGATGCTTCGGCATGTATAAATATGTATTGTAACATTGAAAGGAATATAATGAAAAATCAAGCTGGTAGTCTCGGTTTGGAGATCCAGTGGGAAATCTTTGTGTATATGTGTTTTATGTGTTATTCTCTCGCATTTTTATTTTTCCTGTGATTTAGAATTCGTATGCAGGTAATTTCTGTACGGGGTTAAAACCTACACTGTGGAAGGTGAATTACATACATAGGAAACTTTTTTTTCTCCTAAATTTAAAATTATTGTGTCAAACCTCTCATTTCCTCCTCAAGCCTCACAAGCAAGATGAAAGGAGGATTTAATAGGAGAGAACCCACATACACTATGAGGATAGAAAAACACCCCCAAGTGCTTGAAATCTTTATAAGACACCAATAGATGGGGTTTTTCGAGAAATTCACAGGGTATGATGATGAGGTGACTCAAGAATTTTCTTGTTCCCTCACTCCACACAACAGAATCCATGCCAATGTAATAGTTAGAGGGCTCAGGATAGATCTCACCCCATATCGTGCCTAGTCTGCGCATAGTAGCGCTCACAGGTATGACGAACCGTAGAACCATGGAGGAGAGGCTCACGCAGTTGGAGGAACTCGGAGAAGAACATTTTTGGATGGATTCCATCAGCAGGTACAAAATAAGTGCGAAAAGTCCTGGCACGATTGACATATCAAGTTGCACACTTTTAAGGTAAACGATTTGGTGTTGTTATATGATAGCAAGTTTGATAAATTCCTGGGGAAGATCCAAATGCACTAGATGGGACTGTATGTTATTAAGGAAATCACTGATGGTGGCGTGGTGCAGTTGGTGAAACTGAATGGTGAACTTTTCCTAGGAAAATCAAATGGTAGACGGTTGAATCCATATATAGGTGGCCAGGCCATCTAACTAGCCACAACAAGTACAACAAGCAGCCGCTCAGTGTGCTGCCAACCTTGCAGTGGTCTAGGCAAAGTTGGGAGGTCTCCGTGTGAAGAGCTTCGTACTAACAAAGTGACTCAAGGGCGAGTCATGATGTTTGTGTTGGAGGCCTGTTGGCCACAGGATTCCCTAAGGGAAGTTTTGGGGCTAAGAGCCCATATTTTGGTCAAAAGATGTAAATACGATGTAAAGACTCCACGTTTTGTGGGCGTGTAGCGTGAGCTTGTAAATGAGTCATAGGGTTGTCTGTCCTCATTTTTGTAATGTAATGTCGGCTTTAGAGATCTACCCATGGTCTATGGACCATGGGATTGTATAAATAGAGCGAGGCTCTAGATTGGAAAGGAAGTAATAAAAGAAGGAGAATGAAGTCATGAATGAAGGATGAAGAATTGAGCCTTGTCTAAGTGTAAAGTTGAGTCTTTGGGTCGTAGTGTAGGAGACGGCTTTGTAGCTAAGTGTGCAGAGACCTAGTAGTCCGCAGCTGAGTGTGTAGGGTGAGTCAAGTCTATAACTAGTGGATAAGTAATAAAGAGAAGTTTTTTATCATTTTTGTGTATCTTTTTCCTATTTGTGCATTAAATGTATTGGGTATAAATTGCAATCTCACAGTTTATATAGTGCGCGAACTTATATGATTGTGTTGATTAAGTGAATATAAGATAAAGTATCTGTTTGCGCAAAGTTAACTAGTAGCTATAAGAAGATAAGTAAGATCCGCAGTGTAATTTGGGGAAATAGCATAGATCATTGCCTTTGCAGCACAAAATCCCCTCAGCCCCTAGGTAGGGCTGTGCGAAGGCGATTATAACAGATCGGGAAGGCCTCGCAAGTCAAGGCAGTGCGCGAAGTGACCTACGTGAAGGTATTCACAGTTCAACTAAATTGACCCCTCAAACATCTCTAGAGTGTGGAAACTTGGTTCCAGCATCCCCCCATACTGCTCCAGGTGAGACCTCAGTCTGCGCTCCACAAGTTGTTGCCAAAAGTGCCAGTAGTGTAGGGATTTGTTTGGTTATACTCCGAACCTGGGTCAGGCCCCAACAAGCCAACATCCAATGATTTATATTTAAATAGGAACACAAGAAATTATAGATATTACCATAAATACAAAGATGTAGTAGAAATAATACTTCATTTCATTAATGTAAAACACTGAAATATGCTTACAAACAGAAATGGAAATGAACCAGCTAGGGTGATGGTAGCTTATCTCTGAGAAAAGATGTGGCAGCTACATGCCTCTGAATTGTCTTATAATGAGGATCGAAGGCCTATTTATTGTTGAGAAACAATGGAAAACCTGAAACATCCAAAAACCTAACCCTAGGAGATGAAGCGCCAAACTATGGGCCCTGTTTTGGGTAAATTGGTACATCAACTTCCTAGGGTCGTAACTTTGGCATATGATCTTTGTTTGACGCGCACAATACCTCATTAGAAAGACCTATCCAAGGACTAAAACTTTGGGAAGTGAAATATGGTCCATGCCCCACTTTTGCTCTCATTTTTTTCCCAAAAACGTCATTTAGGGCCTCAAAATGGCTCTGGAAGTTTAGGACCTGAAAAAATGCTAAAAATAGTAAATTGTGCTATAATTAAGGAAACTGGAAAAAAACTAAATCAGACTGTGGGGATCCAAGAAGGATAGGTGAGTGGCCACCAACATCCACCTAGATCATTCCTCCCCCCTTAGGAAGTAATTGTCCCCACTGTGTTGAGTTCCTCCATGAGATGAGGAAACTTTTGTTGAACTTGGTCCCTGGTGAGTTGTTCTGCAACCTCTGTTGTGTCAAGTAATGGTGGGAAGCATGGTCGAGGGCAGTCCACATTGAACATATGGTGCAGGAGAAGGAATGGGGGAATGTTGTGCTCCAAAGAATTGCTTCCCCGGCCTTGGTAATGGTGTAAGGACCATATCGGAGTGGTCTGAGCTTCTGATGGGCTCTTGTAAGGCATTGTTTCTGCAGGTGCAACCAAAATTTGTCACCCACCTGAAACTTGTGGCACCCGATGTTGATCATGTCGCTGCTTCTACTTCACATTTTACACAATGGAGTGGCGATAGATCGGCCCGTTGGGTAGAGGTGCTCCAGAAGTTCGATAAGATGAATGCTTTGACCTGACAGTGCAATGGTACCCCTATGGGTGAGGAGAAGATGTCCCTATCTTCTTTCATGACCATATCCACCTGCTTGTACTGTGTGGAGGAACCCTTCCCGAGGGCCATGGATGTGGCTAGGATCTTCCCCTTACTTTGAGGATGAACCAAAAAAAAAAAAAAAAAAAAATTTCCTAGTCTGGGAGGTGATCTTGCTGCTTTTATTAGCAGAGATCAAAGAAGTGGTGGTAGGTGGGGCTAACTCTAGTATCTTGTATAATGTATTATACAAAAAAAAAATAATAGCATAAGGCCTTGACTCATACATAGCATGTCACCTCCACAAGTATTGTTGGCCTAATAATACATCACAAATATCAAGCGGTGCAACATCACACAATACCTCATCTGTGAAGGGCTTGATGTTGTAGGGAAGGCGACACTACTGACAGACTCGGAGATCTTGTCCTTGGTGAAGCCACTCGATGTTGTACGAATATGGGTGTGGTGTAGTCGGTAGGCTCAACTGCTTCACGACCTTTGCTAAAATGAGGTTCGTTTGGCTCCCACTTTCAACAATGAATTACAGCGGCGAACACTTCACCCACATCTATGAGTGGAAAATATTCCCCCCTCCTCTGGATCCTTGGGCTCATCCTTCTGGACCTTGGTGGTGGCAACAGTGGCACTGCGCTCCGCATCAATGATTTGCTTCCCCTTTTCATTCCCCTTATCAGGTTCTGACTCAATGTTGGAACATGCATTTGATTTTGAAGCCTTCATCTCGGCCACCAACGACTTATTGGTATGACACTCACTGGTGTTATGAGTGGGGCTCTTATGGAACTCACACCACTTTCCTATGTCCTTCTTTGACTTCATGGTGCTATTATTTTCTTGCAGATTCGACAGGTTGCCTTGGGTCACCCCACCTCGACTTTGTCCTTTGTTCTTCAGATTCACAGATACAAAGTCTCGCTTATTTTGTTTAAAATTATGCTCAATCTTGATAGCATATCGGTATGTCGTGCCGACCTAGGAGATATTCAGGAACTCCATCTTGTCCTAGATGTACCTCTGTAGGCAGCCATGGTATTTGAGTACCAAATGAAGCTCATAATCCTTGATACCCAACTTTGCAGATCTTGGTCCCTTCCTTGTCACAGAGTGGTCCACTTTATGTATTTATCCTCATAGATTTTGATAGGGTAGTACTACTCATCTCTTAGAAGAGATGTGGCAGCTACATGCCTCTGAACTATCTTATAATGGTGATCGAAGGCCTATTTATTTTTTAGAAACAATGGAAAACCTGTTGGCATTAGGACACAGATTTGGCACCATGACACACGTGTTGTCCTTGATGGAAACTCACTCAGATGATAGATCACAGTTCAAACTTACATAATGAAGAAAGAGAGGTATACACAAGTTCCCTATTGACAAAGCTGCATGTACACGCGGGTTAGCAGACCAAAAGGCGTGTATAACATACACACGCAATTTCACAGAAGGAAAGGTGTGTACATGTTGGAAAACTAAGTCTTGGTCCATGGTATTTTGATCCATGGTATTGGTCCAAGGTATTTGGTCTGAAGTGTTTACCCCAGGTATTTGGTCCAACATATTGGTCCTAAGTGGTTTTCGTCCATGGTATTGAGCAAGGCCTAAGACTATAAAAGGAGGAGAAGGTCATTAGACAAAAGCACTCAAGAATTGAATATCTAATGAAGAGCAAGATCTAATATATAGATTATTTGGTTGTGGTGCATAGCTGGATCTGAACCGAGGATGAACCTTAGCGCTTGATGAAGGACAAGATCTAATGATGGGTCAAGATCTTAAGGCTTGAAGTGAAGTATTTTTATGTGGTTTTGATAATTTATCTGTATAACTAGTGCATGTTGTAGTGTGTAAATATGATGATCTGGGTATAACTGAAGTATGAAATTGTTGTAAAGTTTAAATCATCATTTACAGATTTGTATACAGGTTCACTTTAGAAAAGGCGTGTATACACGTTGGTTCTGCATACCAAAATAGCGTATACATCTTAAAGTTGATTTGCAGATCTGTACGTAGGTTCGCCTTGAGAAAAGAGCGTATACATGCAGGTTCGACAAAAGGAAGTAGCGTATATCTCACAAAATATGTTTTAGCTGCTTTTGTTTGCTATTGTAGTGTTTTGGGTTCTGGCTTGGGTTCTGGTTACTGTATTCTGGTTACAACATTCTAAAAGATCTGATTGAAGGGTTGTCAAGTTGATTGGTTGATTCAGTTGTAGTTGGTGCAAAAGGAGATTGTTTGATGTAGATATATTTGAAGATTGAATGATGCTATTGATGGATCTAGTTTGTAAATTTATGAAACGTGGTCCCTGGAAGAAAAGAGAAGGTTGGAGCCTTATGTAGGCTGGCACCTACGTACTAGTAAATATATCAGCTAGTACAAGAGCTAGGGGGTTGTAGCTCCCTTCCAGGAGAAGCTGGAGAACGAGAGAAGGTTGTAGCCTTCTGCAGGTAGAAGCCTACGTACTAGTATAAGACTGCACCAGTACAAAAATTGTAAAAATAAGTTTCTAATTTAAAAAGATGATAGAGATGATTGCAATAGGTAATTTTCACCCACATTGGGTTTCCACCTTATATCTTGTGTTCTTGTGTGTGATTGTCTATTATGTTTTATTGCACCTAGTTATTGTTTATATGGGTCTGAAGCACTGATTAAAGATCAACATATGAAGAATTAACTAAATCATAAGTTTGCAAGATATACGCTAGTTTCCTTAAACACAGTTGCATATACATGCAAGTTTCATTAACTGAAGTAGCGTATATGAATCTGATTATGGAAATGAAAAATTTTTGACTTGTTAATACTGATTCACCCCCCCTCTCAGTATTATTTCCAACAATTGGTATCAGAGCAGGTCCTTCAGAAGAAGCTTGATCGCTTGAAGGAAGATCCATACTCATGAGTAACCACAAAAAAGAGGGATCCGTCACACCACCAATCTTTGATGGGAGCATCTTCGTTTATTGGAAGGTAAGAACCACAACCTATCTTCAATCTCTTGGAACAGATGTATGGGAAATCGTGGAAGGAGGATATACATTTCCATCAACAATTTTGACAGATGCGGCAGGTAAAAAGAAATATAAAACCAATGCCAAGGTTTTCAATACATCATTAGTAAGTCTGTCACAATCAGAATTTGTTAAAGTTATGCAGCTCAAATCCACCAAAGAAATATGGGACAAGATCATTCTAAACTATGAAGGAGACACTCAAGTAAATCGTGCAAAACTGCAAACTCTCAGAATTTAATATGAAACTCTCAAAATGCACAATGATGAAAGTATAGCTAGTTACTTCTTACATATAGATGAGATTGTTAATTGCATGAAAAATTTGGGTGAAGAGATAAAATAAGTCACTTTAGTTGAAAAGGGTTTAAGATCCTTGTCTACTATGACACAACTGCACGAAATCTTAACTGCTTTCGAAATGAGAAAAGGAGGTCCATCAGATATGAGAGAAGCTGCATTTAAAGCTTCGGGAAGAGAAGAACTCAATGAATCAGGACATATTTTAGAAGGAGAGGAAGAAGCAAACTTTTTCAAAAACCTTCAACGGGGTTCTGGAAGATTCATAGGTAAACCACCTTTCAAATGTTTTGCTTGTGGAAGAGTCGATCATTATGCTGCCAAATGTCCTCATAAAGATAAGCTTGATAAAGGTAAAGAATCAGCAAAATGGAATAGAAAACAAAGTGTAAGTAAGAAAAGCTACTATACGCATGAAGATAGTGATGGTTTATCTAATAGTGATGAAGATGAAAATAGTAATGACTATAGACTTTTGATGGCTTTTGAAGATGATAATTTCTTGGATGCTTTAGATGAAGATGATTTTTATGAAGAAATCTCTAAACTCAAAATTTGTTTACAAGAAAAGAATATGATTACAGATACTTTGACATTCCAACTTGCTGAAAGAGAAAAACACAATGAAAAACTAGAATGTGAAATTGTGGGTCTAAGAAAGGATATTGAGAAAACAAAAGCTCTCAATATTAGATTTGCTAAAGGGTCAAAAACATTAAATGAAATTATCAAAGTGCAGCGTTCTCCTCTAATAAAGACAGATCTTGGATATATTGAAGAAGCATCTCAATCACAAAAGCTGTCAACCTCCACTAAAAGCTATCTTGATGCAACAAAGAGCAGTGAACAGTTTGACAATTGTCAGCAAAGGCATAAAGTAGATCACCAATAAATCAGGCTCAATTTACTTCAAGGATGAACAAAATATACAACAAACCTCACGTAAATCACACTCAATCTGCTTCAAGAATGAATATCAATAGAAACTACAATCACCAGGTCAGTAGATTCGATAATCACAGGAACTTCTTTAATGGCATATGTTTTTCATGTCATAACTTTGGACACAAAGCTACTCAATGTGTTGCTTACAAGACCATCATGACTAGAGAAGCACGAAATCAAAGGAATGTGACAGGGATGATGAAACAGACCTACAATAACTTTTCTCTTCTTGAAAATAAAATAGAATGCTCTATTTGCAAGAACTTCAGTCAAGAAGAATCTGAATGCAGGAGTAAATTTCGGCAAACATCTCAGAAAGAGAAAACTTCATTAAGTCCCAAAATATGGAAAAAGAAAGAGCTGCAACCAGAAAGATGTGGTATATCCTTGTATGCAGAAGGACAATAAAATTAGTGGTACATCAACAGTGGATGCTCAAAACACGACATATAATGCCTTAGAAAAGGAAAAGCTCTCATTTGGAAATGACACTCATGTTGTCATAAAAGGTAAAGGCTCTGTTCTCTTAAAATAAAAGGCTAAAGCTGGAAATGTTATGTATGTTGATGGTCTAAAGCATAACCTGTTGAGTGCCAGTCAAATGTGTGATCAAGGAAATGAAGTAGTATTTTGATCAAATGGATGTGTTGTTTGTGAGCTTGATACAAGTGAAACTGTGATCGAAGGTATAAGAACTCCAAATAACTTATACATACTCAAGGGAAGACAACAACAGTGCTATCTAAGCAAAAATGATGAACATTGGCTATGGCACAAAAGATTGGGGCATCTAAGCTTCTCTCAAATAAGGAAAGCATGCAAATTCCAAGTTGTTCATGATCTTCCTGATATCAGCATTCCAAAAAATACTATATGCAAAGCATGTCAATTTGGTAAGCAAACCAGGCCGCACTTCCGTGAAAATGAAGGATCAACCAGTAAGCCTCTTGAACTTGTTCATACTAATTTATGTTGTCCATCAAGGAAAAAGTTACCGCGTGGAGAAGAATACTTTATATTGTTCATTGATGATTTTTCCAGAATGTGCTGGATAGGACTTCTAAAGCATAAAGATGAAGCATTTGAAAAATTCAAAGCCTTCAAAGCTTTGGTTGAGAATGAATCAGATTGTAAAATCAAATGCCTTAGATCTGATCGAGGAGGGGAATTTACCTCTGATGAATTCTTTGACTTTTGTGAAGAACATGGAATAAAAGGGAATTCTCAACTACAAGAACTCCTCAGCAAAATGGAGTGGTAGAAAGGATGAACATAACTATTCAACAAATGGCTCGTGCTATGCTAGATGAGTCTGGAACTCCTGCAACCTTCTAGGGTGAAGCTGCATTTGCTGCCATCACTATTCTCAACAAAACAAATGTTCGGGTAAACAACACTCAAACTCCTCATGAACTTTGGTATGGTAAGACCCCTACTGTAAAATACCTCAAAGTTTTTCGAAGCAAATGTTACATCAATAGGACTGATGAAAAAATTGGTAAGTTTTAACCCACAGCAGATGAAGGTATCCTCCTTGGTTACTCTTCCTGAAGTAAAGGATATAAATGTTATAACAAAATACTTGGGAAAATTATTGAAAGTATTGATGTTGTGGTTGATGAAACATGCAAAAATCCAAATAAAATAAAAACCGAAGATCATGAAGAAGATGAGGATTATCCTTCCCAATCAAAATAGACTAATTCTGAAGAAGAAACCAATGAAGCACCAAAAGAAGAGATAATGGTAGAAGAAAAGACTCCGTCCAGGTATGTTCAGAAAAATCATCCAAAGACTCAAATTTTGGGACAAAAAGAGGCAGGTGTGCAGACAAGAAGAATTATTTCAGAAGCTTCAAGCTATCTAGCATTGCTATCCTCCACCGAACCTCAAAATGTAAGTGAAGCATGTAAAGATGAATGTTGGGTCAAAGCCATGAATGAAGAACTTGAGCAAATTGAAAAGAATAATACTTGGGAATTAGTTCCTAGACCTCATGATAAGAATATCATAGGAACTAAATGGATATTCAAAAACAAGCTGCATGAAAATGGAGAAGTTATTAGAAACAAGGCCAGACTTGTTTTTAAAGGATATGCTCAACAAGAAGGTATAGATTTTGAAGAAACTTTTGCACCTGTTGCTAGACTTGAAGCTATAAGAATGTTCCTTGCTCTTTCTAGCTTTCAAAAATTCAAAGTATGCCAAATGGATGTAAAATCTTCCTTTCTTAATGGAGACTTAGAAGAAGAAGTCTATATTGAGCAACCAGACGCGTTCATTCTTGGAAATGATGCAAAACTTGTATGTAGACTCAGAGAATCTCTCTATGGTCTAAAACAAGCTCCAAGGTCCTGGTATTACTATCTTGAGAAATATCTCCATCAACAATGTTTTTCAAAAGGGTCAGCTGATAGCAATCGATATACAAAGATTGATAATAATAAATTGCTAATACTTGTTGTGTATGCTGATGATATCATTTTTGGTAGCAATGAAGAAGCCATGAGTTGGAATTTTTCTTTGGTAATGCAGCAAGAATTTGAAATGTCAATGTGTGGTGAGCTTACATATTTTCTTGGTCTACAAGTTAAACAACATAAAGATGGTATTTTTCTGTCACAAACCAAATATCTCAAATAGATCTTGAAAATGTATGGCATGGAAGATTCTAAACTAGTATGTACCCCAATGGTAACAGGATACAGTCTCAGCTCAAATGATGAATCAGTAGCAGTACATCAACCAACTTACAGATCCATGATTGGGAGTTTGCTTTATCTAACAGGTACCTGATCAGACATCATGCATGTAGTAGGAATAGTTGGAAGATTCCAAGCAAATCCAAAGGAATCACACCTTTAGGAACTCAAAATGATTTTCAAATATCTTCAAGGTACACAAAATTTTGGTTTATGGTATCCTAGAGATACAGATCTTACACTTCATGCATATACAGATGCAGATTGGGCAAAAAGCGTTGATGACAAAAAAAGCACCAGTGGTGGTGCATTCTATATGGGTTTCAGATTAGTGTCTTGGTTCAGCAAGAAACATAGTTCAATTGCATTATCTACAACTGAAGCAGAATATGTGGCTACTGCATCTTGCTGCACACAACTCCTTTGGATGATGAAAAAATTGCAAGAAATTCAGACCACATGTACTCCACCCATTTCCATTCTATATGATAATACAAGTGCCATCAGTATTTCAAAAAATCTAGTGATGCATTTCAAGACCAAGCACATACCCATCAAATATCATTTTCTACATGCGCAAGTGCTTGAACAAAAGGTCAAATTGAAGTATGTTCCCTCCAAAGAACAGGTCGATGATATATTCACCAAACCACTGCCCAAAGAGACATTTGAATATCTCAGACAGAAGCTAGGAGTAGTTGATGCATCATCCTGTTGTTAAAACTTCTCTGTTTTAGAAAAAAAATGGTTATACACGAGTTTCCTAAAGCATAGTCACGTACATATGCTGGTTTCTATGGTTACAGTCATGTATATGTTGATTTGAAGAAAAGAAGTGGGCCAGACCCAGGATGAAAGGATTCTGATATGGGATCATCTGGCACAAGTTCAGGGGGAGCATATACTTCTATAATGCATTGTTGGCATTATCTGAGAAGATTTTGGTATGAATTCACACAGTTGTTTTTTATTCAGGTTGAACAGGTTCAGGGGGACAACATGGTTGCTGGTTTGGATGCTGATTGACAGATGTTGCTAGTTGCTGATGACTATCATGGTCTTGTTTCAAATATTTGGTCTCTGTTATATATGTCATGTATATATTTTAATGTAAAGGTTATGAAACAACCTATTTTGTTACCCCACTATGCATGAGATGGATAATGTAATGTTCTTGTTTTGACATGTATAAACAATTGGTATATCCCCACTTGGTTGGGTGGAACACTGTAAACTTTGAAATGGGAACTATAAACTCAAATGAGAACTCTGCCCAAAAAACCCCGAAAAAACATGAAAAACAATGCTAAAAACGAAAAGTTTGTATACTAGAACGATGTTTTTTTTTTGGGGGTCAATTTTGAACATGTTTTAAAAATGACAGTAAGAACGAATTTTTTGTGCAAAAATTGTGCAAAAACCAGCCTGAAAATGAAAAGTGCTAATAATGGAACGAATGATTTTTTTTTTAGGGTTAATTTTCAATATTTAAAAAAAAATACCAGTAAAACCTAATTTTTATGTGCAAAAATTGTGCAAAAAACACCCTCAAAACAAAAAGTGTTGATGCTCAAATAACACCTTTTGTTTTTTGGTAAATTTTCAACATTTTGAAATAATGGTGTAAACGATTTTGTTATGACTCTGAAAAACATTAAAATTTCAAAAAAGTAATGAAAACATAAAATTAAAAATAAAAACAATGAAAAAAACACAAAAAAAAAGAAAAAAAAATACCAAAACATAAATAAAATTATATATTAAAACAAAACATTAAAAAAAAATCAATCTTAAATGTAAAAAAACAAACAAACAAAATTAACCTATAAAATATAAGAATCAAAAAATAAAAAAAAATTTAAAGACGTCAATAATAAGAAAAACATATTTTCAAAAAAATAACATTTTTTTAATGTGGTAAACCATAAAAAATTTGGAAAAAAATAAATTAAAAATACTATAAAATTAAGTAAAAATAGGAAATTTTCAAAAAGCATTAAGAAAAACTAAAAAAAAAAATGATATTAAAAACAACTCAGATTACAAAAAAAGAAAAATCAACGAAATAAATAAATAAATAAAACTACAAAAATTAAGATTAAAAACATTTTCAAAAAACCCTAAAAAACAAAAATACGCTGAAATTAAAAATAAAATAAAAACCCATAAAACAATTAAAATTTTAAAAAAATACATATTTTCAAATTAAA
>APFE030285194.1:209810-221516 GCA_000404065.3 Pinus taeda
GGATCTATAATAGCTTCGATGAAAATTCCATGTAATAAAAGTAAACAAAGGAAAACTAATACCACGGTTAGGGACATGTATTCCAAGATGAATGTTGGACAGGACATCCTGGTGTAGGTGTTCATTTCTATAACACCCTCCTCCCACATCTACCCAAGCAATCGTCCAACTATGGTAAACATGTGACTAGAGTTCACTATGATATGATTTGACCTCCTAAGTCACGTTAAGGAAGTGGAATGAATGGAAACACACCATACATAAATTCAACATCAGCTTCATGACCCTCAGAAACCAATCCAATACTTTAGACAACTTTCCCTTGGGTCCCACTGAAATTTTGGACAACTCAAGCCTTAGTCGCTCTCATGCCATAGGCATGATAGCATCCAAAAACCTAGATTCGATCTCACAAGCTTTCCTTCCAGTGTCTAGAGACTCATTTAGTCAACGCTATGCCAGCGTCCCCGGGATTTGAGCCACTTTTTCAGGCCCAGAGCCTAAGTCACTGCCTATAATAGAACCATCTCTTCATAATGGTAAAATAATATGGAAATGATAGTAATAAAGCAAATACTTGTTTAATACCTTGACTGGACCCCTACCAGCGATGACAAACATTTCGTCAAATATATCACGAATATATAAACTATAGGTGTCAACAACAGTTCTAAGCATAAGGGTCTCATACTTAGCTGAGAAGCTTTAAGAACCATTGATTCCTTAACACATCAATTGCCATTCCATCCGTTAGGTCATAGATACATTTCTCATTCAATTACAAGTAAAATCATGATGAAAGACATACATGGTTGTTGTTATAAAACACATACATAACCAGCATAATAGAAGCATAAATACTCATGAAAGTACAACATTTAGACCACATATAATCCATCAAAATTCTCAAGGAAATACAAGGAAAAATAACCTTTAATTAATGATGCAAAATTCAAACCCGAGATGAGACTTTCACGTTCCACCCAACCGTAGAATGGCTTAGCCAAATCTCTCTTCATCCATTCACCCCCATGCCATATTCCAAGCATGAATGTGGGATCTCATAGAACACATCAATGAAAACTCATCCAGGGTTTCTCGAGGCCATCCACCTCAACCCATCAAACCATGATTCCACCTCACAGTCAAACATCACAAAACCATCATCAGATTGGTATCCATCCAAGCCTTCTAGGGCTTCAAGAGCATTTGTTCCAACCGAGGCTTCCAGGACTAGTAACTCAACCCACAATTTTCGTCGGGCTTCCAGAGTTTTTACCCAACCAAGGCTTCTAGAACTAGTACCTCAACCCACCATAGGCTTCAAGAGCATTTTTCCAACCAAGGCTTCTAGGACTAGTAACTCAACCCAAGTTGTTACAGGGCTTCTAGAGCGTTTATCCAACCAAGGCTTCCATGAACTCATAAATCAACCCAAGCTAAGGAAACATGAGAACCAACCAAAAACAAACAATAAAAGTAAACCCACAATCGCCATGGCTATACAAGAAATGGAAATTCTAGGAATCCATTGTCAATCCATCAAATCCTCCATGCCAATGATAGATCATGACCAGGAATCCACATGCATATGCCATGCATGCCAAAACTAATGAAGGAAACATACATTCAACTCGGTACCTACAAGAAAATATGATGTAGTTGATAATCTCGACGCCCTCTTGCACTTTCCTGCTCTTCCTTGCCTTCTTGCTCCAATAATCACCCACCAACAGTGTTCCAATAAAACTCTATCTCCCAGAGTATGAGAGAGAGAGAATAATTAGAGAGCTCCAAAAGTTAACTGACAAAAAAGTTACCAACTAAACCTGAGAAGCCTTTTTAGGAACGAGGCTTCTCTTTTGTTCATTTTCCCATTATTTTCCTTCAATTTCCTCCTCACATGCAACCTATAACCTTTCACCTCCTTTTTCTCCTAATTTCCATTATTTTCATAAATAAATGTGCTAAAATGCCTTTTTTTGTCTTTCCAAAGCCTTAGCCATTTCCTTTGCCAATTCTTTAGCCATAAACAATCACTAGGATTTTTCCCAACACTCATCTTGGAATAAGAGTTCCATCATCCGTGGTTATTATTTAGCCTTTATTTAATTTTATTACATGGAATTTTCACTAGGGCTGTTATAATTTTGGTTTATTATGGTGAAGGGGATTGACAAAGGCAAAGGCAAAGGCATTAAAAGGTAAAGAGGTATTTTTAGCACATTTATTTATGAAAATAAAGGAAATTAGGAGAGACGTAAGGTGAAAGGTCACAGGTTGCATGTGATGAGGAAATTGAAGGAAAATAATGGAAAATGAAGAAAATAGAGACCTCATTGATAAAAATGCCTGTGAGGATCAGTTGGCAAGCTCTTGGCTCAACCTTTTGCTCAAACGTTGGAGCAACAAAGGGAAAATCAAGGAAGGGAAGGACAAGGAAAATATCAAGCAAGGAAAAGCAAGATCAAACAGTGTCAACAAGAATACTTGCAGGTAACATATTTCATGTGTGATTTCCTAGTTCGTTTTGATATGCTTGGCATTGCTCGTTGGTGTATGGTTGTTGTCAGTGGCATGGTTTTGTTGGGTTATGACAATGGGTTTCAGCCTAACCTTGCCTTTTCTGGATGCCATGGTGTTTTGGAACATTTATCTCGGTTTTGAGCTTTGGAATTGCCAGATGGATTTGGGAATCCGAGGTGGAGGTGGTCTCAAGGTTCATTCCCAAAGGCCTAGGAATCCTTTGATTGGTTTTGGTAGGATACACAGTAAAATATGAGGGAGGAGTCTTGGTTTAGGGCCTAGTGATCTAGGTTTGGATTGTAGTAAATCCTGAGAGACTAGTCTCGGTTTAGGGCCCAGTGATTCAGGATTTGATTGCGGCAAAGCCTGAGAGACAAGGAGACAAAAAATTCCTCAAGGATAGTGATGGATTTTGGATGACATTACAATTTCAGTTCGGTTTTGTGATAGAAGCACCGATTATGGTGTGATCATGTTTTGGTGAGGGTGGAGGTGGTTTAACCTCTGGATTCCCTTGATTGTTTTTGGATTGGTTTATCCATGAGATCCCACATTCATGCTTGGAATATGGCACATGAGTGACTAGCTGAAAGAAAGATTTGGTTCAGCCATTTCTACGATTGGGTGGTACGAGGAAGTCCCGAACTTGGTCGGATTTTCCTATGGTTAATAAAAGCTAAGTTATCTTGCTTTTTTACTCATTTATATGTGGATTTAATGGCTGTTATATCTCTGTTATTTTCATGGTTTAATGTTGGTTATAAGCATGGTTAATTGACTAGTTCATGTCATGGTTATTTCATGTATTTACTTGTGATTGTTAAAGTGATGGATGCAAGAACTAATTGATGTTATAACAGTTCAAGGGAGAAGGTGACGATCCTTCTTGTCATGTTTCAAAAGAGTTTCAGTCATTCATGCTCTGTCTTGTATCCTAGACCTGTAGGTTGTATTGATGCTAAGTGTTTGACATAATGTTAGTCCTGGTTGGGGATGGTCAAGCCTAGTCCTGAAGTTGATTTTTGGTTTATTATTCTTGTGATCATGTGTTTGATGGATTTTGAAAGTTACAACAAGTTCTGGGTAGTGTCCAGAATTTTGGGCTAGAAAAGTGCCTTAAATTTTGTGGACCCTAGCATAGGTCTATCGGGAAAAGTCCCTAGATGCAGGCATGTAGGCTTGTGGGAGCATCCAGAGGTCCTTGGATGTTGGCATGCCCATAACATGAGAGCGTCTAGAGGTCAAGAGGTCTAAAAGGTCAGTGGGACCCAGGGGCATTATGTCTGAGTGGCTGGGATATCTCCTAGGGGGGTTTTTGCTGACGTAAAAGGCATGGTTGATGTGTTTCCGTCAATTCCATTTCCTTAAGGTCACCAAGGAGGTTGAATCATATCTTATTAGCCTCTCATTGCATGTTTACCTTGGTTGGCCAGTTACTTGGGTAGATGTGGGGCGAGGGGGATAACGGATTGGAAAACCAAGAAAACCCTTTCTGGTTTGTTGGTTATGTCAATTGTTCTCTACAGTTGTGAAGTATGGGGAAACAACATGTCAACTTGTAGTTGTAGACAGTTAGAAAGAATACACAAACATACAATTACTAGTAATCTCAAGTTTAAAGCCACAATCCTGTATGAAATCCTTTTGGATGAAGCAGACACTTTTCCATTAGAGGCAGCGACGATAACTAGGTTAATAAGCTATTTAAATAAGACTAGAAACATGGATAACCAGCGTTGGTCCAAGATAGTTATGGAAGAGGGAGAAGGTAGGAAGAAAAATTGGATGAAGCAAAAAAAAAAGTGGTTGAGTAAGTGAAATATCAAGATGCATGAATGCCCTACCACCAATGAAGAAATAAAAAAAGTTATGATGGAAAAATTTAGGACTGCCATGTGGATTAATCACAATGGGCGTAAAAAAACATACTACATCAAATAGTTCAATCCAACTTTGACCGTGATGAGAAAACATATTTAGGAGTAGTTATTAAAGGAAAAGCAAGGGTGCTAATGATGCAGTTGAGGACAGGGTCACATCACCTTAGATGCGAAACTAACAGGTGGAAGAACCTCAAGGAAGTTCGGGAAGAGAGAACTTGCATTTTCTATGATAAGGGTATGGTGGAGATGGAATGACACTTTGTCATGGAGTGTGCAACATATAAGGATATCCACATTCAATATGAAAACAATCTGGTTGAAAACACACACCATATATTTGATAAAGATAAGATCATCATTAGTATTTGATGGTTGCCGTTTTGAACCCTCTAATGTGGTTCATCATCAAGACCAAGATGAAAAAACCAGTCCGTCCATAGGAATAAATAGCGAAGATGCATTCAGTTCCAGAACTAACCGTTAAAAATAAAATTTAATTTTAATTAATAAAATTTCGAAAACCATTCCAAAAAAGCAATATGGATCACTAACTTCAAGATAAAAAAGATAAGATCAATCAGGTTGCTAGCCTTCTAGCCAAGACTCATAGCCAAAGATCTGATATAAAAAATATATATATATATGAAAATGAGTTAAAGTTGTTATTCTCTGGGTCCTTAGGCTACTTAGCCTCGTCGACGTCACTAAAATCAGGGAATGTCACACCCACTCTCTTTCTATAAATAGTAGGAGAGAGATGTCTAATGTTATGCAGGGACCAGTAATTGATATAGTACTGGTCTCACAAAACCACTAGAAATTGAGAGATATGAAACCAATATTTAAACAAAAATAAATAACATTAAGTGCAAAATATGTTTTAATTTATGTCCAAAATTCCCCAAAACATTGGCTGGGCCCACATCTATCCATAAATAGTATTTTAATACTGAAGAGTACAAATCATATTGACCCAACTAAAAAATAGATAAAACCATAAATCCTTCCAAAATGGTTTATTCCAGGAGTACAAAGTAGTAGTCACTTCAACCCCAACTCATCAGAACTGAAGCTATGTATCCCAAATAATTATCCATACCTGCACATAATAAAAGTGAATGTATGTCAGCCATAACTGTTATGTTGTTCAAGATTTAAACACATTGTTTTCAATAAATGACACCCAACCCAATAACTTCAATAAATGACACCCAACCCATTATATTTCCCATTAAAACATATCAAAGCACATGGATCAACAAAAAACAAATTCTTAGCCTTTGGATCACATCCAAATCAATCCAGATCACACATTCAAAATAAATCCATTACAATCCATGTCCATCCTTGCCACCAATTAAATTCAAGTGCAAAAAACTATAAAAGAAGTTCAACCATTGTTGAAGTTGCATGTTTAACATTCAAACTATTCACCAGCCCTGGAGACAAACCATCATAGAACATTTGACAGTATATTCAGGTTAGTTATTTCAATTACAACAAATTATTCTTACAGTTTTATTTTCATTTCTCACAGTTTTTATTTCAGCTCTTACAGTTTCATTTTCATGAAAATATATAATTTTTTCTATTTTTCTATATTCTGAATCATTTTAAAGTTGATTTGAAAATATGACACAACCATAATGAAGAGTATTGGCTAGCATGGCTAGCTATAGATAAAAAATAATAGAACTTGTGGAGATAAAGTTTAAATTGAACCAACAACTACATATTCTAATACTCAAACCACAGGCGTTCATTTCTTGATTTATTGAAAATAAATATTTCCTTAAACTTTTTTCTTGAGCAAAAATAAGTCCAAAAATCAATGTGTGATAGGAAATCCAAATCAACATCTTAACCAAAAAAGGAACCAAGTGACACTTTTTATAGTTGAAATTCCTCCTAAAGGTTCCTTCATGTCTAAAGAGTGTTAGCTATAGGAATAACAACAATATTGACATTAGGTCTCTAAGTTGCCAAAGAACCCAAATAAGAATTCAAGGATAGCCCCAAAGAAAACAAGCAATGCAGAAGTTTATGAAGCATTATAATCAACAATAAGTAGAGGGGTATGTTCATAGTACCAGAAGAAGGTGGAAACCCAAGGAAAACAAGAAATGAAGACGTTTATGAAGCATTACAGTCAATAATAAATAAATGGGCCTGCTCAGATGATAAGAATGTAGAAACCCAAACGATCTTTTGGGAAAATTAAATATTAAAAGAATGAAAATATGTGAGTGGAGGTAGAGATGATAATGATATCAAAAGGAATGAAAATGGTGCAACAATGAATCATCTATCACACAACCTAACAATAAACTAACTTGTCTCGAAGAAAAAATATAGATATTGTTCAGATCTTAGTACTTAGAGACCTAATGAAACTAAACAATATTTACAAACATGAGGCTAAACAATTTAATTCAAATAACAGTTTATAAAAAAGAACTAAACGAGATCAACATCTTATCTAGAAAGATCACTTTATTTAGTTGAAATTCCTAGGATGTCTGTGAGTGTCTCCAAAAGTGTCAAACTTTATAGTTTTAAACATTTAAGGATTAAATTTAATTGAAACAATAGTAAACCAATGCAATTTATAACTAGGTCCAAGTACACAACTAAGGCAACCCTCAGCAGCCAAACGAAACAGAAAATTTTTCAAATTGGTGGTACCTGGATTGAGATTGCAAGGTGTCATTTCGCCATCCCTTAGCAACCTCTCATTATTACGCACTCTCGATCTTTCTCAGAATAATTTGACAGGAAGAATTCTAATGGAGATTGAGCAGTTAAAGGCACTGGGAATTCTAAACCTCAGCTTTAATTTTCTCTATGGTTATATTCCAAAAGAGCTATGTAATTGTACAAAGCTGCAATTAATCTGATTCTCAGTAAATAACTTGGTAGGGATTATACCAACAGAAATTGGTCATCTAGTCCACTTGGAACAACTTCGCTTGAGCAACAATAATCTTAGTGGAAGAATTCCAACTTCTCTGATCAATTGCACTTCTCTCCAGGTGTTGTCTATTGGATATAACGATCTCACTAGTCCAATCCCATCTCAACCCTAAATCTGGTTGAAAATAGCATGATGGGTAGCATACCTAAAGCTATTGGAATTTGACTAGGCTCATCTACCTAAATCTTGCTCAAAATAACTTTGTTGATAGCATAGTTGAAGCCATAAAAAATTGAGACAACTAACCACCTTAAATTTAGGGGCAAACAATCTAACTGGCAAAGAATCCCACTAGGAGCACAATTTGACACTTTCAATTCTACTTCATTTCAAAGAAACAAATGTTTATGTGGTTTACCTTTACAAATATGCAAGGAAAAAGAAAAACAGTTTATAAAAAAGAACTAAACTATATCAACATCTTAACCATAAATATCACTTTGTTTAGTTGAAATTCCTAAGATGTTTGTGAGTGTCTCCAAAAGTGTTAGACTTTATAGTTTTTGACATTTAAGGATTAAATTTAATTGAAACAACAGTAAGCCAATGCACTTTATAGCTAGGTCCAAGAACACAACTAAGGCTACCCTCAGCAGCCAAACAACTTGAAAAATTACCATGTCTTCCCAACCCAAACCTAGGATGTTTGTGGTCACTATGAATAACAGTAATGACAAACATGATGCTAAACAAATTAGTTCAAACAACAATAACTACCATATCAACATCTTAACCAGAAAAGGAAGCAAGTGACACTTTTTATAGTTGAAATTCCTCCTAGAGCTTCCTTCATGTCCAAAGAGTGTTAGCTATAGGAATAACAATAGTATTGACATTAGGTCTCTAAGTTTCCAAACAAAACAAATGAGAATTCAAGGATATCCCCAAAGAAAACAAGAAATGTATAAGTTTATGAAGCATTACCGTCAACAATAAGTAGAGGGGTCTGCTCATAGTACCATAAGAAGGTGGAAACCTAGGGAAAACAAGCAATTAAAAAGTTTATGAAGCATTATAGTCAACAATAAATAGATGGGTTTGATTAGATGACAATAATGTAGAAACCCAAACGATTTTTTGGCCAATTTCAATACTAAAAGCATGCAAATATGTGAGTAGAGGCAGACACAATAATGATATCAAGAGGAATGAAAATGACTCAAATGACAAGAATGTAGAAACCCAAATGATCTTTTGGGAAAATTCAATACTAAAAGTATGAAAATATGTGAGTAGAGGCATACATAACAATGATATCAAAAGGAACAAAATTGGTGCAACATTGAATCATATGTCATGCAACCTAAATAAACTAACTGCAAGAAGAAGGGAATGGAGGAGAAAAATAAGTTATGAACAGGGTCCCATTTGAATCAAAGTGTCAAAAAGGCTTTCGTATATATCTGATGATGTAATTCATATATTTATGTAGGTTGGTATTTTTGTGGATGCTCTTGCGTTGTCGGATCTAGAGTTCTTATCTCAAAGAAAAAATATAAATATTGTTCAAATCTTGGTACTTAGAGACTTAATGAAACTAAACAATATTGACAAACATGAGGCTAAACAATTTAATTTAAAAAACAACTTATAAAAAAAGAACTAAACCAGATTAACATCTTAACCAAAAATATCACTTTGTTTAGTTGAAATTCCTAGGATGTTTGTGAGCGTCTCCAAAAGTGTCAGATTTTATAGTTTTCAACATTTAAGGATTAAATTTAATTGAAAAAAATAGTAAGCTGCACTTTATAACTATGTCCAAGAACACAGCTAAGGCTACCCTTAGTAGCCAAACAACTTGCAAAATTACCATGTCTTCCCAATCCAAACCTAGGATGCTTGTGGTCACTATGAATAACAATAATGACAAACATGATGCTAAACAAATTAATTCAAACAACAGTAACTACTAGATCAACATCTTAACCAGAAAACGAACCAGGATAGCGCCAAAGAAAACAAGCAATGTAGAAGTTTATGAAGCATTATAGTCAGCAATAAGTAGAGGGGTCTTCTCATAGTACCAGAAGAAGGTGGAAACCGACAGTAGTTTTCCAAGTACAAAAACAGTCATGGTATTTTAAGTGTAAAAAGAAGTTATCAAAACAACAATCATTAATAATTTTGAAGACTTACAACAAATTCATTCTGTAGATTTGATTTTCAAGGATACTAACATACATGTTGATAATTTTCTGTAATAAAGCATAAATATTTTTGGCTTGTATGAAAGAATAATTTTCAAATATTCTTAACTAAATGCATGTAATAATTCTACACGTTTTTGCATCTATGGAAAGAGTTAGTTATGTTGCTCTTACAAGGAGTGTCACACAGAATGAATTGAGGTTGCGGACAAGATCGACCTCCCTAGTATCTAAAGATATCTAGTGACAAGAAAGCCAATCAAAAACTATCTTTCTCTAAATATGCAATTAAAAATAAAGGCAAACAAGTGTTTTAGGCCTACCTTGGGTCCAATGCAAGTTTGTGAAAGCCTCGCTCCCTTGCTCCAAATGAGCTTCCTTGAAGTAAGTCTGCAAACACAAACAAGCAAACAAATTAAATAACACTTGAAAAGCCAATATCATAAAGCATATCCATCATAATTATCAAGGAGATTATGAAACAAACCACATAAGACAATTTGTTGAGAAAAATGAATCTGATTGTATTAATTCAAATCAAAGAAGAACTTTACAACCTGTGCCTTGATGCTATACAAGCTCCTCTCAGGGTCCAACAAGAAGTCTCCTCTACTTTGAGAAGTTTCACTCACTTCCCAATGAAGCCAAAAGGTATGTGATCTCTCCTCTCAAGCTTAACTAGGAAGTCCCAATTCCATCAGCATTTACCCTAAAAAAATGTTCAGCTTCTAACCTCCCGAGCAACTGGCCCAATGCCTTAATTTATAGTGCAATGGAGGGAAGTTACTAGGTCCTCCTTCAAAGGGATAAAGCCTCCTTCAAAGGGATAGCTCCTCCTATCAAGGGATTAGCTCCTTCTCTTTTGGGATGCATGAACCACCTTGGAGCGAACAATCCACGTCAAAATTCCTTCTAGAATCATCTAGAATTAACGCAAAGTGAGTTTTTTAGAATAAACTAGCGCCTTTTTGACTTTTACAGGGGTACGCACCCACCCCTTTATAGACAAAGCGTGCAGATACGCAGGTAATATGAACAAAGGGTGTAGGCCCACAGGCAAAAGTGAGAGAAAGTGCCAAACCAAAGCTTTATTGATTTTTAATGTCTTTCTCTCATTTGCAAAGCTTGACATGAAGAGCTGAGGTCTAAGACTTGCTTAGGAGGACAGTATAAGTGATGATAGACCCATACTGACTGCGAATAGTCATGGTGACGATATTTTTGTGTAACAAATTGCCCCCTAAAGTGCGAAGTCTGTAGTAGATGAGGATTTTCATTTATCATCTAGTAAGAGTGAAGTAATTTATCATTTCTAGGATCATCTTGTGGAGAGCCCGGTTGGAACCTGTAAAAACATTTAATGAAAAATATATATATGAGATCATATCATCGCTGAGGTAGGAATTCCCATACTCAGATCAAAACTGACTAGAAAACTAACTACTGCTCTAATATAGGAATGATCTTGTAATACATCACAAGTATAGACACATGTAGACACAGTATGGACGCAGCCATCTGTTTATGAATAGTCTACAGTATAATGAATACAAAATTCCTCGCAGCCTAGATGGTTGAAACTAGATCCAGGGTCTTCATTTCTACTTCCCAAAATAGTACGATTCTATCCATGCGAATGAATGTGTCGAAGTCGAACATGGTAGAAACCACTTGATTACCAGTCAATGATGTAAACTGTTAACAAGTGTGAGAGAAACCACCAATAATGACAATGGCTCTCAAAAGTACTCAGTACAATCCATGAGATGTGATTAGATGTGTCGATGTCGAACATGTCACGGAATCCTTCGATCGAAGGTCAATGATGCAACCTATCGTCAAAGGCGAGAAACCTGCCATTGCGGCATGCAGATCCCAAGGTACTGGCGATTTCTAGATCATCTTTCTAGATAAAGAGTTGAAGTTGATAGAAAGCAATCCGTCGTAGTCAAGCCTACAACATGAAATCATAGATCAAGTTTGAAGAAATTTGGTTGCAAGGACTGACTCAGGGATGGTCAAGATGGATTACAGATATTTTGCAGATGAATGGATTATTTGTACTGACCTCTTGAACACATACCGACACAGCAGATGGTTTGGTGACAATTGACCCAAAGTTAATACCCAGAAACCGGCTGAAGACTTTCAATGTGGTTTGATCAACTATTAG
>APFE030285194.1:226659-244429 GCA_000404065.3 Pinus taeda
AAATGTTTCTTTACATAGATGGTGTACAAGGTTTTCTTCCCAAATAAAGTTGCTTCTCATTTATGTTGATTGATGGATAGAATAGACTAGTTTAGGATTTGATCATTTGCAGGTCTTTGTTGATTTGATCAAGGCCCACCGTGCAGGGCATCTTCTTCCTTCATCCATCCTCCCAATGCATCATCTAAGCCTCCTGTTTTGTCTCGTAGCTAAGCTGCCTTTTCCCCATCTATCATTTGTGTCTACGAAACCTTACCTCCTTGCTCATCATTGCCTTAGTCGTCTTCAAGCCAAGTCAGCCTTCTACACCTCTCCACCGATCCACCCACCAGTCCTTAGGCCATTTTTATACCCCTATCCTACCTCTAGATCCATCCATGCACCTTCCCTCACTCATCCACCTCCTAAAAACCGGTTTCCAAACATCCTGTAGAAGTTCTGAAGCTTCCTGTAGAAATCCTGAAGTTTCCGGTAGAACCCCTGCAGACTTCCAGTAGAAGCCCACAAGTGAGGTTTCCTGATAGCCAAACCTTGTGAGACTCTGGGGAAGAGTGTTAGGGATTCCTTAGACCCCCTCTGAGCCTCTCCAACCATTTCCAAGCATCCCTCTTCCTTGACCCACTCCTGCACAGTGAAGCACAGTTCAAGCATATGCATGTGAAAATCGACACTTAATCAAAAAAATACAAAAAGATACTTTCTAGGACAAAAGTAGTCTAAGACATATGCATTTTCCCTTTTTGAAGTCAATGGCATCTCATTCAGTAGTTTGCACTCTCATTTTTGCATCAGTAGAACTAGCTGGTAGAATTAGGGTTTGCTAGGGTTTGCATTTCTCTTTGGCTTTCAGTTTCTTTTCGCAAGTAGATTAACTCCCTTTGAGTTAGCTTTCATCCATCATTTAAATGCTTCTTCTGATAACTTATAGAAGTTGGCTAAAGCCCCTAGCGGGCTTGTGCCAGCTGACCAGGTGACAGTTGCGACAAGAGCTAGTACTTGTGCATACAGCACCGTCGCTTCCAAGTTTTTTATGAACAACCGGGTTGATAAAAGTAAAGAAGGGAGTCCCAGGATTTGCAGCATTATTTCTGCAATGTTGGAGCCCACTATCTTTTTGGCGCCGTTGCTGGGGAAGCGTCAGCGTATTGGTGATTGTTGCTTTTCTTCTATTTTCCACTACAACCTTCTGCTAAGTAGTTTATTTCATTTCCATTTTGCAATTTCATTTCCGCAAAAGTAGAGTAGACATTTCTTGCTTTCATAGATTAGCATTTCAATTATGCAATTTCAATTATGCAAGCGTAGATTAGCATTTCGTTTTTGCAATTTCCATTTTGCAAGCGTAACTTAGCATTTCATTCCTGCAATTTCATTTGAGCAAAATATATTAGTTCTTTTCTGCTTTCATTTCAATTCCGCATTTTCATTTAAGCAAGATAGTTAGTTGTAGTTCAATCTATTTTAGTTTTGCAGGTACAAGAAGAAAAATACAAAAATCAGTCAAAAAGATTTCCTTTCATGCTTTGTAGGAGTAGAGATAATTTAGAAAAATGATTGCACAACACCCCCACTACTTCACACAACCAACCTTCTCTCTTCTTCGATGGCCGTGATTAAAGAACCCTTAAGTGGACAACAAGACATATTTGAAGAACGTCAAGGGAAGAAGAAGAAGAAAACATTCCTCTGGAGCAAATGGCTACAAGCATAAATGTTGGGAGCAATACCTTGTCCCAAAATGAATTTGCAAATCATAAGGAAGATTTCAAGAATGATATTAGGCAATTTCTTGCCATGCAACTGGATACCTTACAGATCCAAAGGAAGCAAGAGGAAGCCAAGAGGGCTTTGGTCATCTTTTGTCCTAGGTGCACTAGAAAGCATCCTAGGAACGAATGTCCAATGCACTCCCTAGAAGTGTGTTTTATCTGTGAAGGATACCATCCTACAGATCAGTGCCCTTCCTTGCCTAGAATCAAAGATGCATATCAAAGGGCCAAAGAAGTCACTGAACCACTCTATTTCATGAACCAAAGGAGGTCACATGGACCCATACCTTACCAGCAGGAATTGCAAGGGACATCCGAGACCTATTACAACCCCTATCAAGCCACTTTCATGCCTTCTTGGGGTCCCCCTGCTCATCCTTCCTGGTTCAAACCTCCTCCTTATTGGAATATACCTCATCAGGGGTGGAGGCCCCAGTACAACACTCCTCTCGCTCATTTTCCTCCACCACCTGCTCATCCACAACCATTGCCTCCTGCTCCACCAAGGCAACCCCAAATGCCTGCCCAACCAAAACCCCATCCACATCCATCTCAAATATCCTCCACTCAACTACCCGTACCACCATTCCCAAAACCATACAATGGAGTAGCTCAACCCAATTTCAAAACTGAGGCACAACATGTCCAAATGACTCCTCTTGAGCTCAATGATCTTCACCATAGCTCAGGAAAAGCATTGCAAAAAGGAGATTATCTTGAATGCATTGAAGGACCACATCCAGCAAAAGAAGATTCAAAAGAGGAGATCAAAGAACCATGGGCTGCACTTGATGAAGAGAAGACATCAGAATCAGATATCGAGAGAGCTTGCTCATGGTTACCATCAAATCCTCCACGTATTCAAGAGAAAGATCAGCAGAAAGAGGAAGATGAGAAAGTCATGATAGAAGAAGATATGAAGAATGATCCAGATCAGCAAAAGGACCAAGAATATCAGAGCTATATTGAGATATGGTTTCAGACATTCACTAAGTTGCAGCAGTACTCTCTTCCTCAACTATGTTTGATCCCTTCAAAGTCAAATCAATTATTCTTTGAAATCTGAATAGCTGTCAAAGCATGCATTTCGAGCCTCCACATCATTTTGTCTCTAATCTCGATGTGCACATGGCTCCATTGGAAGTATTCATATACTTGAGAAAGATTTTGTTTTTCAAGTAGGGTAGGGTAGAAAAAAAAAGAAAAAAATGAGAAAAAAGAAAAAAAATGAAAAAAATGAAAAAAAATGGAAATAAGAGGAAAAATCTAAGGTGAAAACCTCCTCGGAGGCACCTTAGATTGGCTCATTGACTGAAAAACTCCATGAGGCGGTCAATGGGTTCGAAAAAAGAAAAAAAAGAAAAAAAAGGAAAAAATATCCTTGGGTGAAAACCTTTCTGAGGCGCCCAAGGCAGGTAGTAAGAGTGAAAACCTCATTGAGGCGCTCCTGCTGTCTCTCTAAAAAAAAAAGAGAATGGGAATAAAAGATCCTTGGGTGAAAACCTTTTCAAGGTGCCCAAGGCAGGCGGTAGGGGTGAAAACCTCATTGAGGCGCCCCTGCTATCTCTCAAAAAAAAAAAAGAAAAAAAAAAAGGAAAAGAGAAACAAGAAAAAAAGCAGCTGACCTTTGAAAGTTTTGCAGGTATACAGCGCACAAAAGGAGGACTGTCAACTCAAAGACAAGGGTTCCTATCAAGCTACCAGATAGCCTCTCATGCACATCCACCATGAACACTCATTTTTCCAAAGTTTGGGCACAATCGGATCATGGTTTGTCCTTCTATAGGAAGCTACAGGACTTTCTACAGGAAGTTCTGTATTTCTACAGGAAACTTCCTGTAGAACGTTTGAGTGGGCCAGAATCAACTACGAGGAAAGACTTGGAGTTTTAAGTCAACTGAGGGGGCATGCAACCACCCTTTTCTGTCATCCCCCACTCGCTCCACCTCTTTTCACTACCACCACTCCAATCTGAGCAAGCATACCTGCACATGCAACGAGAACTCTGTTTTTCAAATAAGGAAAATTGTGTTTCTTTTCAATCTCAGAAATAAGGTCTCCTGAGGCTCGAGCGCTCACCTGTTAGGCGACCTCAAGACCTTTCACTTGTGCAATAAGACTCGAATTATGTCAGCATGCACCCCAGGAGGAGAAACAGCTACAAGATGTCCTACAGGAATCCTGTAGCAGCTGATCCAGCTGGAGTACCTGCCACGAAGACACCAGTAGCTCAGAGGATCGGTGCATGCCATGTTCGCCACCAGAGGAGCAGGTCTCCAAGACTCCCAGCCAGCAGTAGCCAATGCAGGGAAGCTCTAGCACCTGACCACGAAGCAGCAGCACACAGATCTGTCATCCTTCGTCTTGAAACCTGGAAAAATCCACGTCCACGACCGTACATGTAAGTAACTAACCTTATTTCGTCCCATTGCATAAACTATACTCTCAATGTGCACAACTTTGAAAATGAGCGGATTGAACAAGGCTAGTTGCCACTCAACTGGCCACCACAGTCCGTCAAGCGGCCTCGTAGGATCCAAACTGGATCGATTATGCCGAAAGGGTGGATGATTGGCACGTGGGAAATGTCTAGTCGGGAAGAAGCGGAGGTATGACAAGATTGGCGGCGGTAACTCCAGCAGAGAGAATTCGGCGGTCAGGGGCATGCTGGGATATGATTGCGGTGACGTCGGCCAACGGACCATCAGGGACAGCTCAACCCCGCACCATGAATTCCGCAGCAATTCGAAATCGGCCGGTTGACACTTATGAATGCATTGAAGTCATTTATGAAACAACCGTTTCCCAGCCGAATGTGCGTCCTCTTCCTCTGCAAGTGGTTAACCCGATTTTTTCTACCTGTTCAAGCGTCCTGTTGCCGCTCAGACTGGTCCTGTGCTGCCGTAAACTCCTCCGGAAGCCGAGAGAAAACTTCTACAGGAAACTGCACTACAGGAAATGCAGCATCCGAAGCAGTGCAGACTGTTCATGTTGAGGGTGGCGAATTTCAGAGGTAGGCATAATTTAACCTCCCCATGCAATCAATTTTTTTTTCAAAAGTGGTGCAATCAATGTAGAAAAGGGGTAGAAAAATTCAAGTGCAATTCTGTCTAGTTTTATATATGCGTCGCTGCTAAAATCGTCGTAGTCATCTGCATGAGCAACTTTCTTCACGCATGAATGAAAACTCCTTCCTGTAGAGGGTGATACCCTGCCGAAATACTGTCAAAATCGTAAATTTTATGCCACTGAGTGTATAACGGAGACGTAGCTCTGCGATTCGAGTGAAATTCTCGAAATCATCCTTCTGTACATCTGAGCAGGCAAATTCAGCAGGGTAATCGACCAAAAAGTTTTTTTCCGCTCTAAGGAAAGAATCCGCCCAAAATTCTCTGTCTGAGAATGCAAACACAGAATTTCACCATGTCGGGTGGGTTCATTCGAAAGGAACCGTCAGACTCAAAGAAGTTACGGGAAACCCCGGAGGTGGTAGAACTCTTCTCCCGTGCACAATGGATGTCATTTTTTGACAAGCTCCAGGGGCACGATGATGAAATTACAGAAGAATTCCTTTGGTCCCTGGAGCCGAAGTCAAAAACATTGGCCGTCGTCAATTTCAGGGGACTGACCCTCAGACTCACACCATAGCTCATCAGCAGGGTGACTGGTCTTCCAATGGGAATCCCGTGGGATAAGGAGGAAAGGAAGCTGGGTAAGAAGGCGAAGGAAGAATTCTTCTTGCCTGAAGAACAATTCTCAGAGGATAAAAACAAACTGCAGAGGACTAGCCTACAGCCATTCTGGAGTGAAGTCAGCCTCCAAATTATGAAGTATATCACATGCGAGGGGTGGTTTAGTATCATATATGGTTATCATTTTCGGCTGCTCACAGAACTCAGACACCACATGGACCTCCCCTCGGAGCAGAAATTGAGCATTCCATACTTCCTTTTGCAGTCCATGACTGAATGTGCCACCAAACTCAGAGAAGGGACACCGGACTAGCTAGCACATCATGGGCTTATAAAGCTCCTCGTGGAAGATGCACTCCACACTTTCACTGTCCCTCTCTCATGGGAGATTTTCTGGAATATGTCAAAGGATGATGACATCCGAGTCTTATCTGAGGAGCTCACTTCCTGCAGCAGTGAAGAGAAGGAGCCTACTCAGACCGAGAAGAAGACCAAAAGATAGGACACCCATGGCAAAGCACCCAAGAAGGAGCAAAAAGGAACACCAGCAGCAAAGCAAGCTGCCAAAACAGGGGATGATGGGATTGCCCCAATACCCAGAGAAAAGCGACTACAGAGCAGGGCAGAACTCACTGAGAAAGTCCAGGACAGTAAGGGCACCCCTAAGGCTACCTCAGCCAAGATGAAAGAAAAATTTCCCTCGACCAAGCAGGCTAAAACTGTGCCCTCGATTCCTACAGACAAGCAGTAGGGTACTCCTACAGGAAAGCAACAGGGTACTCCTACAGGAAAACAACAGGGTACTCCTACAGGAAAGCAACAAAGTGCTCCTACAGGGAAGCAACAAAGTGCTCCTATAGGGAAGCAGCAGAGTGGTCCTATAGGGAAGCAGAAGAGAATTCCTTCAGGAAAACAGCAAGGTCTTTCTAGATGAAAATTGAAAACGGCTTCTACAGGAAGCCAGAAAGCAACCGCTACAGGACTTTCTACAAGAAGTCCGAAAGGAGGACAACAGAAGGAGAAATCAGCTGAAATCCTAGCTAGGGAGGCAGCAGCTGTGCTGGCCGCCCTAAGTACTCCTCCCAAGCCAAAAAAAAAACGAAAAAGGGAGACTCCTATGTATTTCAAAGCAAGAAGGAGTGTGAGAATTAATACTGGCAGACCCCAGCCTCCATCCAAAGAACCAATCACTATTGTGGATACCCCTACCACGCCAAGGGATAAATCCCCCTCCAAAGCCTCCATTACTTATGAGAGGGGGAGCCCAAAAACATCTTCATGGAAGGATATAGTGGAGAAAATGAGCTCACAAGCCTCTCTACAGGATGCTGAGGCTATTCTACAGGAAACTCTGGCTAGGCTGAAGGAAACTGAGCAGATGGAGGAGAAGGAAGTTGAGTCACCACAAGAGGAGGAGGGAGTAGCCAGGTCACCACCAAAGGAGGAGAAACCTAATGTTAGCATGGAACCAAGCCCACAGCCCAACTTGGGCTCTTATTATAACTTTTTGGAAGCAGGCAAAATTATTCCCCAAAAGTTTACAGTGCCACTTTTTTTAGCACTAGAAGAAGAACGGGTACGAACCCACACGTGGATGAGGATAGCTAAATCTAAGGGAGTAGCAGATATTGGGCCTCTAGAGGAAAGGCTCAAGGAAGCACAAAGGGAGCTGGCAAGAGTAAGGCATGTGGAAAGTTCCCAGCAAGCCAAGTTGAGAGAAGAAAATGAGTTGCTCAGACAACAGCTCCAGCTGCACAAACAAGGGAAAGAAAAAGGCATGACAGCCAAGGATCCCTCAGCAGAGCCTCAAGGGAAAGAAGAGATACAAGCTGATCTTGAGGAGTTCAACCAGAAGCTACAGGAAAGGGGACTGCACAGATATTGAGATACAATCACTAAGGCAACATGTGCAAGAAAAGGAGGCACAACTGGCCTGCATGGCCAGTTGGGCAATGGAAGCACTGCAATGTAGGCAGCCGGCCAAATCTTATGGCCTGTACCTAAGGGACCAGTGGCTGCAGTTCCGAATCAATACATTGGCACAGAGGGGTATCTCTCACATCCAAAACCCCCAACAGTTCACAGATTTATGTAACACCAGTTCCTCGGAAGATAAGGCCAAGCTCTCAGAGTTTTACCTCCATAACTTGGCCCTTCCAAACATCACTTCGTGGGACCTAAACACAACAGTAGGGGACATGCAGCTGATGGCAATGACCTCATGGTTAAACCACGAAGAGAAGAGAGCAGCTGAGGTCAGGAATTTCATGGACCGGGAGTTACATGAACCACTGCTGATTAGAGCAAAGCCAGGGGACCCCACAGCACTAATATCCGCTCACCAGCACCTAGAAACCAATTCTTAGGGATTATTAGATTACATGGATCGTCAAGCCTAGACCATAGCACACTTCAAGGATATGGAGAGGTTACTTGGGGACAATTGTGTTCCCGTAGGTGGAACACATTGTCCCACAGCCTCAAAATTCGAGAATATCACACTCCAACTCAGATGAGGGAGGCTTTGGCACGGTACCTCTCTACAAGAAGTCTATGCAGAACCTCCAAGCCAGTTGGATAGGCCTCAAGCTAAGTCCACCCTTGCTTTTGGGATTATTCGAGGGAGGCTCACAAGAGGAGGAGCATAAGCAGTGGGAAGAAGTGGAGAGGAAGGCCGGATTTCATGACAGTGTGGAGGACACTACTTCAGAAGCCTGGGATGTGAGAGTGGCCATGAAAGCAATGAAAGACGAGGAGCTGGACTAGTTGCTCAGGGATGAGCAGCCCTTTTAGCAGGGGGTGATGATGAGCCCCATAATTGGTAACAATTTGGGCTCATTTGGCCTAATTTTCATTGTTCAGTCCTTGTTCAAATCCATCATTTTCTATAGTTTATGCATTATTTTTAGTATGTTTGTGTCTTTGGTACGAATAAGGGAAGTTACTTTTCCTAGGTGGTTAACACGTGTCTATTTCAGGTTTTTGACATATATTGGAGCAAAATCAAAGCAATCATGAGCTATAAGGAAGCCAAGCCTGAAGTGAGGACTTGAAGGAGGGGTGCCTACGACATTCAATGACCCTTCCTCGGGATCTTCACCTCCAACTCCGAGCTCCAAAGACCACCAAACCGAATCTAGAAGGCAACCAATCAGCATTTAGAAAGGGATTGTTTGACTCACTATTTGACAGCCGAGTTCCACAGATTGAGGAGGCCAGCTAGGTCCCTCGTGATCTATAAATGTTGAGGCCACAACCTTCGTAAAAATACTTTTGAAACTATTGTGTACTTTACACCTCAGTGCTGCAGCTTTATTTTGTTCCTTTGTAGCCATTTTTGGCATGATTGTTATGATTCTTTTTGGATAATGAGAAGCAGTTTGGTTTCCTATCAAATCTGAGTTTTTCATAGGAGCCAAAGCTCTTAGGGTTGGGCCCAACCTGAGAGCCTAGGACCTCCTTTCTGTATTATTTCTTTTCCTTTACGTATCACTATTTTTTCCCTTTATGCATTTGAACACAGTGCTGTTAAGTAGATTTCATTATGTTGCTGGAATAGATCACTGTTTATGAATGACTTTGGTTTAGATGTTTTGGTAGGATAATAACAACAAGATCTCCAAGGAAAAGAGACAACCACACTCCTGGTTTCACCTCGTCCTTATTGGATTTGGGGCTGAAATTGAGGAAACAGTGTTGCCTCACAAAAACACTAGTTTGCTTGTTTATGCAATCTTTTAGTGTGCTTGTTTTATTTGTAGAGATTAGTCATGGGTTTGGACATCTGAAATGTTTCTTTATATAGATGGTGTACAAGGTTTTCTTCCCAAATAAAGTTGCTGCTCATTTATGTTGATTGATGGATAGAATAGACTAGTTTAGGATTTGATCATTTGCAGGTCTTTGTTGATTTGATCAAGGCCCACCGTGCAGGGTATCTTCTTCCTTCATCCATCCTCCCAAAGCATCCTCTAAGCCTCATGTTCTGTCTCGTAGCTAAGCTACCCTTTTCCCCATCTATCCTTTCTGTCTACGAAACCTTACCTCCTTGATCATCATTGCCTTAGCCGTCTTCAAGCCAAGTCAGCCTTCTACACCTCTCCACCGATCCACCCACCAGTCCTTAGGCCATTTTTAGACCCCTATCCTACCTCTAGATCCATCCATGCACCTTCCCTCACTCATCCATCTCCTAAAAACAGACTTCCAAACATCCTGTAGAAATTCTGAAGTTTCCTGTAGAAATTTTGAAGTTTTCTGTAGAAATCCTGAAGTTTCCTGTAGAACCCCTGCAGACTTCCTATAGAAGCTCACAAGTGAGGTTTCCTGATAGCCAAATCTTGTGAGACTCTAGGGAAGAGTGTTAGGGACTCCTTAGGCCCCCTCTGAGCCTCTCCAACCATTTCCAAGCATTCCTCTTCCTTGATCCTCTCCTGCACAGTGAAGCACAGTTCAAGCATATGCATGTGAAAATCGACACTTAATCAAAAAAATACAAAAAGATACTTTCTAGGACAAAAGTAGTCTAAGACATATGAATTTTCCCTTTTTGAAGTCAATGGCATCTCATTCAATAGTTTGCATTCTCATTTTTGCATCAGTAGAACTAGCTGGTAGAATTAGGGTTTGCATTTCTCTTTGGCTTTCAGTTTCTTTTCGCATGTAGATTAACTCCCTTTGAGTTAGCTTTCATCCATCATTTAAAAGCTTCTTCTGAGAACTTATAGAAGTTGGCTAAAGCCCCTAGCGGACTTGTGCCAGCTGACCAGGTGACAGTTGCGACAAGAGCTAGTACTTGTGCATACAACACCGTCGCTTCCAAGTTTGTTACAAACAACCGGGTTGATAAAAATAAAGAAGGGAGTCCCAGGAGTTGCAGCATTATTGCTGCAATACTGGAGCCCACCAATAGCTTCCAGACCATAAACTAGTTGGAAAGGAGTGAAACCTGTTGACGTTTTTACTGAGGTTCGATACGCCCAAAGCGCTGAAAATAGCATGTTATGCCAATTCGACCGATGAATCCTAATGATTTTTCAGATCATGATGACTAGAACTTTGTTGATGGCTTCAACCAGACCATTAGCTTATGGATAATAAGGATTTGAACTATCGTGACGCAAGCCAAGATGGCCTGTAGTTCAGTCATCATAATGTTTCGAAAATGACACCCATGATCAGTGATAATCGCTTATGGAACACCAAACCTAGCAATGATATGATTGAACATGAAAATCGCAGCTATTTTGTTGTCTGCCTCAAATGTAGGCATTGCCTCGGCCCACTTGGTAAAATAATATACCGCAAGGATGATATATGCATGCCCCCCGGCTGAGTGAGGGTTACATGTAATAAAATCGATACCCCATTTGGCAAAAGGACCAATAGCAATGATAGGGTGAAGAGGAGCAGGTGGAGCACACATCTTTCGATCAAAAATTTGGTAGTTGTGGCATTTTCGGACCGCGATAATACAATCTTTAAACATAGACAGCCAAAAGTAGCTAGCATGCAATATCTTTTGGGTTGTGGCATACCCAGACATATGAACGCCATGCACTCCAGAGTGACAGTCATTTAGGACCCTTTCAGCTTCCTCATGAGTCAAACAACGTTGAAAAACAGAGTCCGCCCCACGACGATAAAGAGTATATCCAATAATTTTGAATTGTTGGGACTGGAATCGTATTTGTCGATGTTCCGACCGTGAAATATCTAGCCGAAAGGATTGGGTTTGGAGATAAATGATGATATCCTCGTACCATGGATCTAAAGTGATGATTAGAAACAAGGATTCATCCGCAATGGGTTCTTCCACCACAGTTTCCATGTCAGCATGCGGGAAGTCACACATTAATTAACTTTGCAAAAACTAAAGATTTATTTGACTTAGACTTTTCAAATTCCAAGTCGAACTCCTGCAGGATCACAATCCATTTGGAGTACTTTCCCCCCAACAATTTCTTGGTCAAAATATAGATCATAGGGTTGCAATCAGAAATGACTGTAGTCTTACGTAGTAAAATGTAATGACGAAAACGTTTGACAACTTGAACGGCTGCCAATGCCAATTTCTCCACATGTGAGTATTTTAGCTCAGTTGGATTTAAAGTTCAACTAAGGTAATATATCACATGTTTAGTACCGAATTCATCTTCTTGAACTAACACCATTCCGATGGTGGAATCGGAGGCAGCGAGATACAAGAAGTAGTCCTGGTTGTAGTTGGGAGGATGCAACAACGGTGCATGGGTCAACGCGTGTTTTAGTGCATCAAAAGATTTCTCATCTATCTCGTCCCAAAAGAATGGAGTATTCTCTTTCAACAACCTTGTAAAACCCTTTGTGATCTCGGCGTAGTTAGGGATGAATCGACGTAAAAATTTTGCTTTCCCTTGAAAACTTTGGAGTTGGCGAAGACTTGAAGGAGGAGGAAATTTGATAATAGCTTCAACCTTCGAGGGATCGACGCGAATGCCAGCTTTCGAAACAACAAACCCCAGTAACCGACCTGTTTCAATACAGAAAACACATTTGTGGGGATTCAACCTAATCCGTTAATGCTTACACCTCATAAAGATTGCTCTTAAATGGACAATATGATCAGCTCGATGTAATGAATGAGCAGGCAAGTCATCGAGATAGGGTTGCACAATGTGCTTGATATCATGAAAAGCATAAGACATGGCCCGTTGAAAAGTTTCCCTGACATTCTTAAGCCCAAAAGGTAATTTTCAATAAGCAAATGTCCCCCACGGAAAAATGAAGGCCATTTTTGGTTGATCAGTAGGTAGAATATTGATTTGATTGTATCTGGAAAAACCATCCATGAAGGAGAAAATTTCACTGCCGGCACAATTATCGAGGATTTGATCGATATAAGGAGTTGGGTAATTGTCCTTTGGACAGGCTCGATTAATGTCCCTATAATCGATACATATTCTTATTGTCCCTTTCTTTTTGTTAACAGGAACAATATTCGATACCCAATCCGTTAACGGGATCGGATAAATGAAACATGCTTTGAGTAATTTTTCAACTTCTGCTTTAATTGCAACAACTTTTCTTGGGTGAATCTGACGCAAACGTTGCCGGACGGATTTAGCATCCGGGTAGGTTTTGATTTCATGAATAACAATTGTGGGGTCAATTCCTGGCATTTCCTCATATGACCAGGCAAACACGTCGTGGAATTCTTGAAATAGGGCCTTATATGTTTGAATTTCATCTTCCGTACAAGACGCACCTATATGAACGTTTTCAACAATTCCAGGCTTAACCGAAATGTCAAGGGGAATAGTTCGAGAAATATTTCCCAAGTTTAACTCAGAATCAGGATGTTTCATTGGATTTTGAGCTTCCTTGACATATTCAGTCGTAAAAATTGATGAAAAATCATTTTCAAAACGATCTCCCTCGGGTAAAAATGAAGATCTGTGATGAAGATCTTCCCATGGTAACTCATCGACGCATAGGATGTCACGAATTTGCTCATCAATTTGAACAAGTTCAGAAAAAGTTATTGAATCCGAGCTTGATGTCGAAAGTGATTCCTCATGGACCACATTCATTAAGTCAATTTTGGTTGAAGATGTGTCGGAGAACGACTGCACGGCCTGATACGCAAGTTCATACGGACTCAAAGGCATAAGATCACCAAACGAGTCTATCTTAGATTCAGAAGGTATGATCCAAGGATCATCATAAACAATGGTATCTGATGAAATCATATGAATGGCTGCAGTAGAAGACGATGCGTTGATAGGAGGAAAAGGAAAAGTTCCCAGTAAACCGACATCTTTAACTAGTCCTACTCCAAAATCCTTATATGGGATAGTCGTTTTACCAACATGCTGAATGCTTTCAACAGAGGCTGGGTCGGATGAAAAGTAAGACAGTTGGTCTAAGGTTACGATCTTTCCATTATGAGGGAACTTTATAAGCCGAAATACTGATGAAATGACAGCTGTCATAGCGTAAGACCAACTATGACCCAAGAGAAGGTTGTAATCTAGAGGGGCATCAACCACCTACACATCTAGATTAACGGTTTTACCTTCAACCCCTATAGGTAAATCCTATAGAATGGCAAAAGGATGAAACCCACAGCTATCAAAGGACTTTAGAAACATCGGGGATTGATTTATTGAAGGAGAACCAAGCGACCTCCAACACTGTATCGACATAATACACATTGAAGCTCCCTCATCAATCACAGTCCTATGGACAGGTCTATTTTTGACTATCACTGGAATCTGGACAGCCATTTGGTGAAGTAAGCGCGGTGCACTATTTTATAGATCAAAGATTATAAGGTTTGGGTCCTAAACGTCAACAGATCCTATAGCCGACAAAAGTAATTTACGTTGTGCTGGACATGATTGCAGCACTTCCAAAGCCGACATTGCTGAAGGTGAAACAGCTAAATCTTCAACAATGTTATAGTTCTGAGCCACTCTCGCATGTGGATTGAAAGCCGACTTTCAAAGTATACCCTTGGCGGGCAGTTTGATTACTAAGTCTGGATTAGGTTTCTTGATCTGTAGTGGATCGGAACCGAGAGCTGAGGTTGATGGATTAGAATGAGAAGATTTTGCTTCTTTACCATCAACAGGACTTTTACTTCGATAATCTTGTGATTGAGTCGCAATCCTAACATGGGACATCATCAATATGGGTTCTTCATTAGTACTGGAGGAAGAAACTATCATCTTACTGTCTTGATTTGGAAAAGGATCCTTCAAAACAGTACGAGTTTGGGAACCTTTGACAATTTTCGCAACCTCTGCACGATGAGGGCAGTCTCTCGTAAAATGTTCTTCATCACAAATGAGACAAGGATAACGAGGTTTGCATTTCTCATCAGTTGATTCCGATTTTTTATGGTTTCTCTTTTGAATTCTTATCTGTTTTATTCTTCTTCTTCCCTTTCTTCTTACCATCGGTTTTTGATTTAGCTATAGATAACTTTACAACATGAATATCGGCAGAAAGTTCTGCAGAAGAATCTCCTATCAGGGAATCTGGAAAGGTTATGATAGGAGAAGAATTCTTGGAAGACTTCTTCTTACTTTTGGTATTAACCGTACCAATCATACCATCACAGCATGAGACCCTGAAGGAGCTGCAGCGGTTGATTTTGTTTGGGTAGATCGGGGATTTTCTCGTGTAACGTACCTGACTGAGTATAAACTAAGTCAAGGTACTGTGCTTGAGCAATTACTTGCTCCTCAGTAATAACTCCGGCCTTAGCTACATCCTCAGTGATCTTGGGCAGTAAAGATTTTACAAACCATTCGGCTAAGATCTGATCCGGGATAAAAACTTTCACTAAATGTCGTCAACGTCCTCATTCATGAATGTGATCTAAAATGTAAGTGGACGTTGACTGCTTTAACAGAGTTAATAATTCTGTGCCATTGTCATATCTGACTGGCAACTGAAAATGAGTTAAAAAATAAGTAGCTAACTGACTAAAGTTATAAAAAGTGGCTCGTGGTAACTCAATGTACCACTTGGACGCAAGACCAATTAGAGTGCACTGGAAAAGTCTTAAACGGATTGAATCATCTAAAATGGAATTAGACGCACACCAGAGGTGATAAGTCATCACATGGTTCGATGGGTCCTCTCCTGATTTACCTTCAAAGTTAGGAATATCACTAGGAAACTTATTCAGCATTGGCGACCAAAACGGAAGATAGTTAATTCAAGTCAGGCAAGTCCAAAGTTGCGATAAATGGTAACTGACGATTAGGGTCTCTAAAACTCTGGGTCGTCAGACCAGCCCTAGGAGGAGGATATCCAGGATAACTAGGAATTGGAATTGCATTTGGGATATTATATCCTCCCAGAAAACCAGGATTAACCGGACCGTACTAGGGTTGCTGAGGTTGTTTATATGTATACCTAGCGTACGGTTGATACTGATAGACTGATTGATGCACAGCAAGACCGAATTGGTACTGTCCTTGGTACGTTTATTGAATAAATTGAGGTTGACGGGTGACAACCGTACTTAAACCTGGTTGTCCTACAGGCATCTGAACTGAAGTGTGGACCGTGGGTCCAGACTGAGGTAAAGATGTCTGAGGAGTAGATACAGGGATAGTAGAAACAAGAGCTGTCGATACTCCAGAAGAAGGTGGGGTAGATGAAACAGATGTTGCGGTAGTTGCAGCAGTTGATTGAGGCGGAGTACGAGGCGTACTAGGCCCAGACTGAGAAGCTACAGAAGGTGCAGAAGTTTGAACAGTAGACTGGATAGGTTGCTGGGGTGAACCAGAAACGAAGGGTTGTCCAGTTTGAGATGACAACTGCACATTCGGTTGCAAGATCTGTTGGGATTGAGATGGATCCCACACTACATTCATTCCGGGGTATGGACCCATAACAGGTTGAGAATATTGAGGACCATAACCAGGTTGAGGGTAGGGTTGATAATTCAACGGTATATTTCCAGATCCTTGAACATATGATTGCCCGGAAGGTGGTTGGTAACCTTGGGTTGGGTACTGACCTTGGGGTTGATAACCCTAAGGCACGTATTGATACTGGGGTTGACCTTGAGGTACATATTGATACTCGGGTTGACCTTGAGGTACATATCGAGTCTGGGGTTGACCTTGAGGAACGTACAGTCCTGTAGGTATGTACTGTCCTTGAGGTTTCCCCCAGGCGGAAACTGGGTACCTTGAGGTTGCCCCCTAGACACAAACTGGGTACCTTGAGGTTGCCCCCCAGGCAATACTTGAGGATTTTGAGGCTGCCCCCCAGGCGGTGACTAGTCACCTTGAGGTTCAGGATTGGGAATAGTACTCGACATCATGAGAATATCTTCTACACTCAATGGCTTAGTACCATTATTTCCAGTTAATAACCCTTGTTCAATAGGTTGAGGAGATGCTCCCGAAAAAGTGCTAGAAATTGACTGATACCCAGCGGGAACAGAAGGACCGCCATACAAAAAGGCTTCCGGAGATTTAGAAAACATTGACGACTGTATTGACATATTTAATAGAGGATAGTAACCTCTAGGTGTTGGGTGATAAGAAATACGAGGTGGTGAAAAACTTAGTCCTGGGTTTTCCAAAATATTAATCAATGAAAGATACCAAGCACTGCTCCTAGGTGGACTATAAAAAATTGATTCACGCTCCCTAAGCTCTATAATAGGTTGATTTTTAGGAATAGGGATGCCTTCTTCTTTTTCCGGAATAGCAAGTTCTTCAATAGCTATTAGTCTAGAAGGAAGATTTTGGGTAATTATTATTTCTACCCTAGGTGCACTAGGACCACTAGAAGCTGGAGAGGAAAACCCTGATATTGGAGTAACAGCAATTTCAGATTCAGGTTCAGATATTTCAGGTTCTTCACCTATATCACTAGTAGATGAAACACTACCAGTAACTTCTGGAATAGACACAGACTGTGCACTATAATCTGCTATTAAAGCTGAAAATTAGGATATACCACCAAAGAAGACTCTCCTTTTTTAGGTGACCCAACTCTACTGTCTCTAGGAGTTAGTAGGGCCCGTAGCCCTTCAGGCTAGCTCGGTGAAAACTCAGGAGGTTGGCCCCGAAGTCTACGGGACTTCCTCGGTAATTCAGCCACGGTTAAAAATTTTAACTACTTCACATGAAAACAAAGTAAAATCTCAATGAAAACCACCTAAAGCCTCTAAAGAACCAAACAAATTGAATCACACGCCCAAAGAATCTAGGAGATCAAACCACACACAAACAGTAACTTTCCGTACTGAAAACACTAGTTGGTGATGAAATCCAACTTCGCAGAGTTCAATACAGAAATAGTGGTTGGAACAGTTACCCCGGCAACCTGCTTAATGAATAGACTGGCACAAGCTTCTCCACTAAACTGTCTCGAGTGAAGAGAACCCCCCAGAAAATCCAAGTGAGTCTAGCCGATGTCTGCTCCAGGTACAGTGGGATCTTCCCACCACCATCACCTTAGGAAGAATCCTATAGAATATGGTCACTATGTTTACCAACAGAAACAAATATACCTGGGGGAACAGTCTACGATCCGATACGCACGCAAGGGCAGAGTAACAAGCTCAATCCCCTTGAAGGCTCCTTGACATAAACCAAGCTTTACCAACAAGTGACCCCAGGCTCCTCGACAATGGTTAATCCGAGGTTTACCATTTGTAATACGTGAATATCTGGCGTCGTTCCCAATGAGGAAGGATTGATTCCCACACTGGTTTGGACAGCTCGTGCTTCTCCTTTAAGAGAAGCTTTCCCAGAGTATAAATGCAACAGCTGGATTTATCCTATCACAAGA